>JAQQSZ010016068.1:0-11122 GCA_028646595.1 Phalanger gymnotis | reverse complement strand
GCTATCATTAAACATTTCATAATTATTAATCTACCATTAATCAACTATCTTATTATCAGGATTCTAAAATAATTCTATATGAATATCCATATATTAGATGTAGTTTATATTATATTAACATGTAATTATATATAATAGGTTATATTATGCTTTATGCAACTATATTTTATTAATTCATAGAATACAATTATAATTATTCGTTGTTTTAGAATTGCTCATTTATAATAATAATTATTAACATGCACATAGTGCCTGCCATGAGTCAGATGTTATATCATTTGATCCTCACAACAACTCTGTGAAGGGGTGCTATTATTATACCCACTTTAAAGATAAGGAACTGAGGCAGATAGAAGTCGTACGACTAGTAAGTACCTGAAGTTGGATTTGAACTCAGGTCTTCCTGACTCCAGGCCCAGGGCGCTATCCATTATACCACCTTGCTCCTGCTGCTGCTTTCCTCCTACAGAGCATCTAGCAATGAGTGCCTCAGACAACACACAGGCAATCAATGGAACCAGCCTTGAAATCCTTCTGTCTTCGTGGGTGTGCCAGAGCTTAGGCTCAGAAAAGGAGGCGCTTTGTAAACCCTAGAAAATGCAATCTATTGTAGATATCATTCCCAGTGTAGAAATTGTCTGGATCCCTTCAGAGGAAAAACTTAGTCACCGTGCCTGATGTAAATGCTTTGAGGGCCTGGGATGTGCTCAACGCAGGCTTTGCAGGCACTGAAGCAGGCTCCTGCCCATCCCTTCCTGGGCATTGTCCTTGACTTACTAAAGCCAGTAAAAGTTTTAATTCCACTCACTGGTGATTGAAGATCATTAGTGCAGGTACTAAGGACGTGTGAGGCAGCTTTTTCCTCTTGGGGAGATCCGCCAAAGCCCTAGAGAGCCGAGCGTCCTTCACGCCTCCAAGAGGCTGTGGAATATAGTGGGGAATGCCCTGCCTGTTAAGCCAGAGGACCTGTATTCCAATCCTGACTCTGTACCTCACACCACTATGACTTTAGGCATGCGTTCGACCTCTCTGGCCTCCATCCCATCACCAGTAAAGATGTTGGAGGTGGACCAGTTGATCTGTCTAAGGTGCCCTGGAGATCTATCTCTAAATTCTCAGAGAATCCAAGATGTGGATAACATCAATACCTTTGTTGGTACCTCTCCTATTAACTATCCTCAAGGATTCCCCTGCCCCCCAGAGTTCTTGAAAGATCAGACTTTTACTTCTCTAGGATGGTGCAGGAAGAGCTCTGGACTCAGAGGAATGAGCCTCCCCCTCTCCCTCCCCCCACCTGCCTTCTTCCGATCCTTGCTCCTACTTGAGGCTGCAATGACTCACACTGAGCAGGACCAGAAGCTGATGAGTCTCCTTTTCTTCCAATATTCCTCGAATGAGGCCAACCACCCCCCATTCACTCCATTGTAAAGGCCAGGAATGAAGCAACTCCCCAAGACTCATCCCAAATCCTTCAGCCCCCCTCACCCTGCAAGTGCAGGTTAGGAACTGGACAGTACGTACTGAGATTGTTGGCAACGGATGAGAAATTTTTATTTGATTTGTTTTTTTTTAATTTTAGCAACAGATGGACAATTGCATAGTTCATGGTGGTTGGCAGCGTGCCTTTTTTTAAGGCCTTTGCAAGCTCTACCAATGGGGGACCCAGGTGCTCCCAGCTGGTTTTCACTAACCAGAATGGGCACGGCTCCAGCCTGTCCACAGTGCAGGTGCCTCTCCCAAGATCTTCAGGTTTTCTGTAACCTGGAGACCCCAACTGGACCTCAGCCAGGGTCATGGGTTTGTTCCGTGAGGAAAAGTCATTGGCCTTCTCCTTAGTGAGGGAGTGATGATTGCTGATGATGATGACGATGATGAGTGAGTGTGTGTGTGTGTGTGTGTGAGTTATTCAGTGCATGGCCTGAGAGGGTGACTCAATAATAAGAAACAGTCCATATTTTCCAATGGATTATATCTGGTTTTAGGCATAGAAAAGATTAACTCCCTAGAAGACTTGGAACTGCTTGGGGTAGATAAAAGAAAGCTGGATTGGAGACTAGACTGGGTCCTGGTTGCAAATCACAGACTGGCCATTTGCTGCCTGTAGGAAACTGGTCTTCAACTTGAGATGCCTTTGCTCCCAGAGCTGCATCTGGTAAATGGGAGGAGGGAGGGAGGCGGCAGCTAGTAGCAATGGTTCTTAACCTGGAATGCATGGACGTGTGTGTGTATGTGTGTGCGTGCATATCTGTGTGCATGTGTATGTGCATATGTGTATGTGTGTGTGATGGTCTTTCAATGTAATTGGATGGGTTTTTTGGTAATCTTAGGTATAGATTTTATGCATTAAAAAAACTTACTTTGCACCAAAGGTCTTCATGCATAGGCTTCGCCAGAGATGGCCAAGAGTCCATGGCACAAACGAGGGGACAAGCTAATCTGGAAGGTTTCTTCCATCGCAGAATGATAGCGATCCCATAGAAGCCGCTAGGGGGCACCACAGTGCACAGAGCACAGGGCCAGAGTAAGCAAGTTCAAATCTAGCTCAGACACTCCCTAGTTATGTGACCCTGGGCAGTTCACTTAACCTCAGCCTGCCCTGGTTTCCTCAATTGTAAATGAGGATAATAATAGCACCTTCCCTCCCTCCCAAGGCTGTTGTGAGATCCGATCAGATGATATTTGTAAGAAGCCCTTAGCACAGTGCTTGGCACATAGTAGGTGCTTAATAAATGCTTGTTTCCTCCCTTGAGATGAACTGATACTAGTGAAAGTTACAAAACTTACCCAGGGTCACACAGCTGGGGTCTGCCTGACTCCAACCGCCCCTGCACTTAGCTGCCTTAAGACATAATACATAATAAAAACTATTCTACCCTATTGTGTAGATTGCACTGAAACCCTCTTTTTCTAAGCCCAAGTCAGGGGCACTTCTTCCAAAAAGCCTTCCGTGGTCCCCCCACCTGACATTGCTCTCGCCCCCCTCAAATTCCTCATCCCACTTGATCTGCCTTGCTTGTAGCTCTTAGGCTACTCTATTCCGATTCATATTACCTATGGACACACTTGAACCCCATGCCTATAGATTATAATATCTTTGAAGACCAGCATTACATTGTCTCGTTCTCAGCACCAAACATAGCACCTTGCCACCATCCTAGGAACTTGTTTAAATGCATCTGCTTAAAATCTGCATGAGCTTTAGTCTGACCCCCTTTCTATCTTCTCTCAGCGCAGAACCTCCAGCTGCCACAATGCTGCCTCTGCCGTTTCTCCAGCCAAACACCCCGTATCTCAGGATAGCTCAGTTTCCCAGCTCCAGCCAGCCAAGACTGGAGGGGGAATCCAAGGCAGGAGCTGCATGCATCTCCCTGGGAAGGTATGATTGCACACATCATCTGTTACAAGACCCATTCCAGTGAGTCTTCCCAGATCCATTATGGCTTATCATTTCAGTACATAATATAAAAATGCATTCTCTGAAATGGCACATCAAGGGGACTATGGCCTGCAAATATTCACTTCTGATAGCAAATCCACTTGTTCAAGCATGGAAGGCTTTTCAAATTCTTCCTTCCCTGTGCTTCCCTTTCCCAAGGGTTTCAGCGAAGCCCCACTTGTGGATGGTCACAGAATGGAGCACAGACACTCATCTTTGCCGTGAGGGCCTAGGCTCCACAGCTGGACAGCTCCCCATGGGTATTTATAATGTGGAATTGTGAAAACCTTACATTCTGCATGTAGTACAGGCATTCACCGACCAAGTGGCCACACAAAGAAGGAAAGGCATTGAAGAAAAAGCAATGGCACATGTTGACCAACATAGGTCATAGACACCCAGAGGAGGCTGAAGCTAAAGGTGATCAAGTTTTGTCAAGATGTCTGCCAAACGTGTGGGAACTCTCTGAGACATTATTATTACTATAAAAGGTGATCCGGAAAATACCAATAACTCCTAGACTTTCTTAGCACCACAAAATCCTCATGAAAATAATCTCGTCCTACATGCAGAATGCCCATAAGTAAAGTCTGAGAAAGAGATAGGCATGCCCTCTCTTTTTAATATTAAATTTTATTATTTTCAATGATCTAGTGTTTATTTTTCTCTCCTTCCCTCCCCCACTGGAATAAAGGAAGGAAGGCCTTATAACCAGTTTGCATAGTGAAGTAAAACAAATTCCTGCATTTGCCACATTCAAAAATATGTCTCATTCTATACAACATTGTAAAAAATAAGTAATTTTTTTAAAAATTAAGAATTCTGCCCAACGCAATGACCAAACATGATTCCAAGGGTCTCATGATGAAGCCTGCTGCCCACCTCATGACAGGTAAGCTTACTCAAAGGCGATTTTGCACCAGACCCCATCATCAACATAAGACATTCTCATCATACAGTTGACTCAAAGATTGCAGACAATATGCTATTCCCATTCTGACTTTTGTTTATTGACCATCAAAAAACATTATTTCAGGTAGGCAAAGCACATATCTTAAACATTCGGCCCCAAGGAAGATAATTCCATGTGCATGTTAAAATCATACAAGATTCTTTAAAAGATGAAACCACAAAAACCACTTTGTTTTCTGACCCTCTTGTTATCAATACTAAGTGAGGCATAACATAGGAAGATTTATGCTCACCCATGGCATTTGCCTCAATTGTGTAGGATGCCTAAGGCAGAGTCCAAGATATAAAGAGAAATTCCCTATAGGATGAGACAGCCTTAATCTGCTTGTTTTTGTGACTATATCAAGCCCTAGAACACTGCAGGGCATGCAAACAGTAAACCATAGTGACTCAGTAACATTCAGCTTGCTCATTCACAACAGAAAAAGCAAGTGGATGAAGAATGTCTATTGCCCAGGTGCTGGAACACAGGTAAATGGATAATTCATAGAGTGTAACCACCCTTACCTGGACCTTGGACAAATACTGGGCCTGGCCAATTGACTGCAGCTGGAAGTGAACAGAAGAGGGACAGGGTGGATTGCTTTTAGCATCCCATGTCACGTTTTTTCATAGTCTCAAGGTTTTCCCTAAAACAAAAAAAAAAGCTTTTTGACAACAATACTCTTCTGGCAACCCCATATACCTAAAATTCATAGAATACCCAATGCAAGATCTAGGGCAATGGAGAGAAGTGGGTATTGGGTATGAGCTGGTCAATGCATATTAACAGCCAAGACTTGCCCAAGGAAAATTTCATAAAGAATGCCCTTGGAGGACTCTATGATAGAATATAAGAGGGTTGATTCATGTAGAAAAAAAAACAATCAGGGAGGCCCAATGGACAGCCCATTTGTTCCACATGCATCTATGCAGTATCAAGAGAGGTAGAAAAAGATCCCCAGCCCCTCAGGGAGCCCCTGTGGAGGATTTATGTAGAGAAATGGAAACAGGTATGGAGGAAGAGAAGGCATAGATGAGTTATGACCTATATCTTTGTAGGGAGGACCCATCTTGACTCCTGCAGAGAGACAGCATATCATCAAAATGTCAATATTCTCTACAAAAGAGGAATATTTAAACTAAATTTAAAAGAGATCTTTTTCAGGAGCTATCCAATCAAGGATAAAATCACAGAACACAAGAATCACAAAATCTCAGGATCTGAAAACTGGCCCAATGAAAACTTGAAAAAAATATTTCCATTGCTTTATATATCTGACAAGTGGTCATCTAACCTTCATTCCAGTGGGGAGGAATCTAGAAAGGCCCAAAGCAGCACATTCTAATTTGGGGAAGTACGCACATTAGGAAGGTTTTCCTGAGATCAAATCTAAATATAACTCTATTTATCTAAGCATCTACTATCCTCTTCCTTTGGTTAGTCTACAAAGGAAATATTGTCCCCCAATAGCCACTGCATTCAGAGGCATCTGAATTAACCTGAGTCCAAACAACAGACATTCTTCATCTTTTCCCTTTTTGTTCTGTTTTCTTTTCCCATATGAACAGTTTGGACAAACTGTTCCAAAGGATTTGGGGTCTCATTTGGAAAGTTCTCAGTTTTCCAACTTTGATGCAATTACCTCAAGGTTATCTGTAAAAATAATTATTCTATAATAAATATGCTAATAATATCTGGAATCCCATTTTGATTCAAGCTCTAGATTGGTCACCCTCATTGGTAGCAGAAAATGCCTTTGGAGCATGTGTAGACCTCTGTTTCCTAACTCACTGGACACATTGACATTGATCATCAGAGAGCAGGGAGTCAAAGTAGCCCTCCCATTACATTTCCCAAGGAATCTTGCATGGTTTCTATTGTATGGACAGGAAATGCCTTATTGGAAGAACATTTTGAGGCGGTTTTTGATCAACCAAAGCAAATCTTTTTTAATAGTCACTGGACAAGAGAAAGATTGGGATATTTAATTCTCAACTTTCAGTTGAGTAAATTTCAGGTCAGTGAATTCACAACTTTGAGTCAGTCATGTGATTATAGAAGGATGATTTCTGATACAATATAATATGAAAAATGTCTGCCCTTTTTCTTCTTCTACCAAATTCCAAGATAGCTACTTGTCACAATGGCTAGAGCATTGGATCTGGGGTCAAGAAGACCTGAGTCCAAATCTAGCCTCAGATACTTACTTCCTGTGTGACCTTGGGCAAGTCACTTAACTCCTTTCTGCCTCAGTTTCCTCATATGTAAAACTGGGATGATAAAGAGCACTTACATGCCAGAATTGTTCTGAGACTAAAAAGAAATAATATTTGTAAAGTGCTTTGCAAATCTTAATGTGATACATAAGTGCTAGATATTATTTATTATTATTATTAGCCTTCAGTGAATATGAAGATGTGGTAGACATGGTCAGGAGTCCCTGATGTCTATTTATTTCTATAAGATCATTTATTATCTTCCCATGCTGTTGGTAGCCACCACTCTTTCATGTGGTTTGAAAAATCACCTTCTCAATGCCTTTGAGGCAAAACCTTGCCTCCAGCACAGCATCTTTTCCAGCTGTTCTGCTCATCTTGATTTTCTTTAGTGCTATTGCTACTATCTCATGGAAGTCAGAGTCCAGATGTGACAACCCCATTGTCCTTGAAGGGACAAGTGTTCTAGAAATGCTGGTAGATCTTTTCCATTTTTCCTCCATTCCTTGTCCTTCTTCCAGGTCCATTCCTAAGTGTCCTTGGGATGCTCTGACTTAGTGGGTTCTCTTGCCAAGACTTCTGTAAAGTTGTTTTTCCCTCCATTGCTTGCTATTGCTTATGACACTGGCCACACTGCTTATAATATTCCATCATAATATTTCTTCGAAAGCCATTTCAATTCTATGCCAGTGCTGCCTTTGCTGCTGTAGCTCTCTCCTTGGCAAAGAGATCAGCCAGCTAAGGTGGATCCTTGGCTCTTTTGGGTACTTCCTTGTGACATGATCTTGAAGGTCTTTCCATTTGGAGGGTCCCATTCTAGGTGCCCCCCAGCAGGTCAGAGCAGCATGACCCTCAGATTAGCTGGGCTGCCATCATGATCAATCAGAAAAATGCTAGAGACACTTTTGAACTCAGTTTCCCCAAGGCATTTGACAAGATCTTGCACAATCTGCCCAGATGGGGAAACATGAGCTGCAGGGGAGCAGTCTCAGCTAAATTCAGAATTCACTTATCAACTATGCTGTAAAATGGAGTAGAAAGAACACTGGATCTGGGGTCAGAGCCCTGAGTGCAAATCCTGACTTTGCTACTTATTTGCTATTCTATTACCTGGAGCTCATCTAGTTAAAAGCTTCAAAATGGAGAGAAGGAAGGGGGTGGGTTGTAGGAACTCCAATACCTCCAGCTTTGAAGTCAACATTCCCATCCTCGCTGACTAGTGACTAGCATACTGAGGTCACGAAAAAGGGAGGGCTCTGTCCCTTTGCCGTGCACCATTTTTATTAGTGACTTGGATGAAAAGAAAGGTGACACACTAATCAGGTTTGGGGATGACACCAAGCTGGTATGGAGAGTGAGCTAATGCCTTGTATGACAGACTTTGGGTATTATTTTTTAGGGATTTTAAAAACTTGAAGCTCCCTATGAATCTGCAATGTTCCATGGCATCCAGTAAAACAAATGCCTTCCAGACTGAATGAATTCAAGTGCAATACCCACATTGAGAGATCGAGAGACAAGAGCAAACAGTGACCATTCACTCCAGCTTGTTCAGACCCTACCTGGAGAATTGTGATCATTTCTGGGAACTGTGTTTTATAAATTGGTGCCTACCCAGAGGAAGGGAGCAGAAATGATAGCAGGACTTCAATTCTGTTCCACAGATGGAAAAAAAAATGTAAGGGACAGGGAAGTTTGGAGTTAGAAAGGAAGAAATGTGGGAAAGAGACTCCCAAGTGTCAAGGGGAGGCTCAACTTCCCAAATAGCAAGCATTTATTAAGCACCTACTATGTTCCAAACATTGTGTTAAGCGCTGGATATACAAAGAAAATAGGGAAACATTTACATTCTGACGGAACAAAAGCTGTCTTGGAAATTTCCCATCACAAACACACACACACACACACACACACACACACACACACACACACACACACACTCTGCAGGGCTCATGGTCAATGATTCTCTGGGAGAAACGGAAGCCACCAAGGCTAATTAGATAAGGAACCTACACACAGACCAAGAAGGAAGCAGACTAGAGTCTTATTGCCATTGCACTCCCAGGGAGCCCATCCATTGGAGAGGGCAGTGGTGGCTTTCTCCCATAATCTGTCCATTTATAGACTTTCTTCGAAATTGGCCTAAGGGGCTTAAGGTCCTATCCCTGTCACTCAGGTGGAGATTTCTGGGTTGGAAGACTTTCAAGACCCTATTTCCCTCATTTAAGTGTCTAGTTAAGAGGTTCTCACCTTAACCCTGAACTAAATTCACCTTCCCCTATTGAAGATGGATAAGAGAATAATCCAGAAGATCCTAAGGCTCAATGAACTGAAAATGTTATAGATACCTGGAGAGGACATGAGACCTGGCATGCCATGCCCATCTCTGATGAACAGTTCTAGAGGCCTTCCACCAGTGCTATCCAACAAAGCCATTGCTTCCAGGTTTAAGGGGAGAGAGGGGGTCCAATTCCATAAGAACATTGACTTGGAACAGCACAGAACAGTCACAGTGAGAATGCAAATACACCACACCAATGAAATCCAGAACAAGGTAAGCATGTGCCCTCCCATGAAAGATGGAAGCATGGGACAATTTCTCATCTATCTCACCCATCCCATGCATCCCCGTGATAGGGTGTCCTCCCTGCTCCTGTGCTAGCTTTAGGCTCCGGCTGTGAATTCCATTTCTCAACTCCCATTATTAAGGTTAGCATTCTGAATTTGGAGCCAACCTGGCTGGGACTCTAGCTTACATTTTTTCAGGCCATTATTTCCATGCTATCCCCTCTCTGCTTCTCTCAAGATGTCTTTTTCACAATATTTCTTGACAAGACTGAGCCCCTAATTCCTCCTCCAACAAATGACCCTTTGGTCTGAATCATATCTCATTCTCCTAAAACAAAGTTGCCTAATGATTCAGTTCAACAAGCTTTTCTTAAACATCTACTGATTATCAATCAATCAACAAAGATTTGTTATGTATTTACTATGTACCCAGCACTGTGCTAGGCACTGAGGCTATAAGTGGAGACAATGAAAGAATCTTGTTCCCAATGATGTTATGTGCTAATTCTAATTGGCATTTACACATAATTTGAAGGTTTCCATAGTACATATATATGTATATGTGTATATATAACATATACGCACATATATGTGTATTTTGCACATATAATACATGCATGCATATATTTTGTGTATGTTCAAATATGTACAACCATGCAAGGGAGGTGCTGTTTTTATCTCCAATTTACAGTTGAGGGAACTGAGGCTGGAGGAAGTCTGTGATGGATGAAGTCACTTGCCCAAGGTCACACAGCTTGAAAGTGTCTGAGGCTGGATTTGAACCGAGGTCTTTCTGACTCCACACCCAGTGCTCAGTCCTCTACAGTACCTACTCACCTAGCTGACTACCACTGTCTATGTGAATCTCAGCTTCCTCATCTTTAAAATGGGGATTTTACAATATTTATTTAACCTGTAAATTTCATCTCTAGATAATATTTACCCTGATTAATTTACAGGATTATTGCAGGGAGATCTTTTTTGTAAACTCTACATCATTAGGTAAATGAGTTGTCATTTTTATAACACCATTGAATTTAACAAGCCCTTAGGATGATAGCCGGGTAGCACGCAATGAGTAAGGGAAGGGCAGCAAAACTTGAGCATGTTGACAGGCAAACACGAAGACACAGATCACAGGGATGAGTGAAACATGAATGAGAGGACAGACTGACGGATGGAGCAAGACCTCAGAGGAGCTGAGGGAGATCATGGGCTCGAAGGATCCAAAGGAGAGGGCCGGCCTAGTCCAGTCTGCATTTCAGACAAACGGGCACCATGACAACTTCCCCAAGGTGGCAGGACATGTAGGGAGCCCTTTGCCACTAGAAGTCTGCGGTCCAAGGCTAGAAGACTGGAGGCTATTATTCTAAACCTCCTGGTCTGTATATTGGATTCATAGATACAGGGATCTGGAGTCAGAAAGACTGGGGTTCAAATCTTGCCCCAGACCCTGGTAGCTGTGTGATCCTGGGCAAATTAGTTAACCCCTCAGTGCCTTAGTTTCCCCCATATGGTGGGAGCAGTAATACCACTATCTTCCCAGATTGCTGTGAAGATTAGGTGAGATAATGTGTTCAGAGGACATTGCAGAACCTCAAGTGATACAGAAGCTGTTATCATTAGGATTTTAATTACCTGAAGCCCCTTCCAAATCTACAATTCTGGGAAATGCTTCCATCTTACCCTTCTCCTTCATTGTGCACAATACTATATAGTGGATAGAGCATGGGATTTAGAGCCATCGAGACCTAAGTATGAATGCTGCCTCAGACACTTACTGGCTGCTACCTTGGACAGTGCCTTAGCCAACCTGGGCCTCATCAGTTTCCTCTACTGAAAAATGAGAGGGTTGGAGTAAAATGGCCTTGAAAGTCCCAAGTCCCTGTCAATTTCAACTTTATGATAGAAAGATAGAGAGAGAGAGAGGGAGGGAGGGAGGGAGGG
>JAQQSZ010016067.1:0-11122 GCA_028646595.1 Phalanger gymnotis | reverse complement strand
GGTACAGGTGTTTCTATCCATCCTCTTGGTTCAACAGAAGGTAGCATAGATTCTGCCAGCCTCTATATTCCTCTCTTTATCAAATTAACACTGATTTTTCTGGAAAATATTAAAAAAAATATGGCCCAAGAGAAAAAATCTTCTTTTGATACATATTATGAATGCTCCAGTGGCTCCCCATCACCTCTATGATAAAATATAAACTCCTCTTACTTTCAAAAGCCTTTGCAACCTGCCTCCGACCCAGCCTCAATACACATTACTCCACTTCCCATACTCTACAATCTGTCTAGCCAAACTGATCTCTCTGTTGCTTACATATGGTAGTCTATCTCCTGTTTCCATGACTTTGTGCTGGCCATCCCACCTGGAATACACTTCCTTCTTGATTCTGCCTCTCTGTTCAAAATTCTCCAGGGGTTTGGGGTGGGGATGAGAGGTGAATGGTAGGAGAAGAAAAGTACAAGGGAAACTGCAAACCTTTTTGGGGGTAAAGAGGCAGTCCCTAAACACTGTGTATAATAACATTGCCAAGAACAACTTATACCCAACATGTTGACATGCTGTTTGATTGGTTTATAGGGCAGAAGGAAAGAGGTGCTCTGATTGACTAGTGACACCTACAAAAGGGCAGCTTTTTCAAAGGAAAACTGAGAAACCTAGAAAACAAAATGAATGACAAGGAAGAAAACATGGGAGAAAGTGATGGAAACAGGGTAGCAACTGGATGTTAGCATGAAGATATGAAACAACAAGATACCCTTATAGTGAAGAAAGTTGACGATAGAAACAAGTGAGCTTTTTAATAACTATGTGGCAGTATGGGACACAGAAACCTGGGTCTCAGTATTAGAGTCCAGAAAGCATCACTGGTAAGAGGTAAGCCATTATATAGAGGACACTAGCTTTCATACCAGCAGCACCTATCCTAAATATCTATTCTGATTTTCCTCTAATGAAAGAGCTAGTCTGGTACAGTGGAAAGAATGCTAAATATGGAGTGAAAGGACATGTCTATGAAACCCACTTACTGCCTGCAGAATATTGGGAAAATCTTTTAACTTCTCTAGGTCTCAATGTCCTTATCTATTAAATTGGGGAGTTAGATTATATGATCCCTCCATCTCTAAATCTAAGATGCTAGAAAAAGGGCAGTAGCTTTAAAAAGCCATTGAACTTCAAAAGAAAAAATCGGATATCTATATATGGGGGTGGGGTGGGAGGGAAGGGACAGAAGGGAAGAGAATAAGTACATAGTATCAACTATGTACCAAGCACTTTGTTAAATGCTTTGTTATACATATTATCTCATTTGATCCTCACAACAACACTGTGAGGTAAGTGTTATTATTAACTCCATTTTACAGCTGAGGAAACTGAGGCCAACAGAAGCTAAGTAACTTGCCCAGGGTCATACAGCTAAAAAATGTCTGAGGCTGGACTCAAACTCAGGGCTTCCTGACTTCAGGCCCAACACTCTATCTACTGTACCATCAGCTACCTCTACTATATGGCACAAAAAGGGAATATATTAATGAATTAATGTAATATTGATTCATTACCCCATAATTTTAAGAAAAAAGAAGCTGTTTAAATAGAATCTAGATGATCTAAAGTACCAGGGGATGCATTATTGCTGTTTGTCCTTCATTCTTGAAGAGGACTATTATCCCACGGCACAGTACCTAACACTACTGTGTCTGAATAGATTTCAGTGGAAAAGATCTGAAGGTTATCTTCTCTCTGTCCTGCCCAATGCTTACTGAAAAAGCAAAAGATTTTTATAAACTGCAGCTGACTGCTGTATGCATTTCCAGAAGGGCAGCTTTGGTTTTTCACAATGAGACATGGCATTTAAGCCTAGACAGATGTAGCAAAAATAATCAAGAAAATAATGATGCTGCAGAAGAATTCTGTGACTATTGTAGAGAATATATATATATATATATATATATTGAGGGGCACACTATATCCCCTAATAGTTTTGTAATATTGATGAAACCAGTTTGATTTGGCACTTCTTGTGAATTTCTAATTTGGTGGATGCAATAAATAAAATTTCCTGGGGTTGTGCAAAAAACAGGTAAGTGAGGTGTTATATGGGAGGCTATAACAATAGCACGTGCAAAAAATAAAATCTATGATGATTAGAAAATATCATAATCTTAAGAGCTTTCAAAGATATCATATGTTTTTCTTTTGTTTAAAAGAATACAAGTGAATGCATGGATAGACGATTTTTTTTCTAAGGATATCACATTTAAGTATCATTTCAGAACTTTAAGGTTTACCTGAGTATAACAAAATCCTTCCCCTTAGAATTTTCCAAGCCCTACTTTACTCTACATTAATGAGAAAGAAAGGAACAGGCTGTAGACCAAGGACCTTAAATTCAAATTACATATTTAAGTTTATAGCATTCAATTTAGCGATTTTCTGCTATATCAACCATATTACCAAGTGGTCATTTGACAGAGCTATATACAAAGTACTGACAAAACACTGACAAGGTTTATTTGGTAGGAATAAAATGTAAAAAATTTCATAGAGATTTAAAAAAAAAAAGAACAAACAAGGCCTATTATTGCCATATATCAAGCCACATTATAAAAAAACAGTCATAAAAAACAATTTTCTATGGATTAAGAAATAGAAAAGTAGGTCTATGTAACAGAATAGATAAGAGAGACCTTTAAGCTAAGAAGCACAGTAGCCCAGGGTTAAGTAACCCTAGAAAACAAACTGCTCAAAGGAAAGACTCCCTATTCCACAAAAACTAATAGAAAAACTAGAAAGGTTGGTAGAAAGTGGGTACAGATCTGCCTCTCTATACCATACATTACAATAAGCTCCAAAAGGGTAAGCAACCTAAGGTTACATCATAAAAAATTAGAAAAGTTGACATTCTACATCTATGTTAAGAGGAGAATTCACAACAAAACAAGGAACAGAGACAACAAAAAACCAAAACAGACCATTTGGATTACACACAGTTAAAAACCTTTTGCATAAACAAAATCGGTGCAGCTAAAGTACAAAAAGAAGCTATGTGCATTAGAAAATCTTTATATCAACCATATTTGAAACAAATCTAATGCCCAAGATATATAAGGAACTGAAACAAGTATATAAGACTAGGACTCACTTCCCAATAGGTAAGTGGCCAAAGAATATGAACAGTTTGCAAAAGAAGAATTGCAAATTATTAATAATCATATGAAATATGTTCCAAATCACTAATAATAACAAATACAAATTAAATAACTCTGAGAAGGTCAAAAACAAAAATGTCCTATATCTGTCAAAATATTCAGAGGTACATTTTTTGTTGTAATAAAACAAAATGAGTGGCCTATCAATTGGGAAATGGCTGAACAAATTGTGGTAGAGGAATGTAATGAATTATTATATTATAAGAAGCAATAAATATAAGGAATTCAGAGAAACATGGGAAGACTTTAGGCAATGCAAAGTAAGCAGAACCAGGCAAATAATATACTCAATTATTAGAATAATATAAATAAAAGCAATACTAAAAGGCAGCCAAAAACTCAATTAATTGTAATGACTAATTTCCCATCCCTAAGAACTGAAGCTAAGCCACATCTGCCTGCTCTCAATAAAGAGGTGGGGAATGAAAGATGTGGAATATACCATCAGATATAGGTGTGTTGCGTGTGCCCCTGAAAAGAGACCACTCTTAAAGTATAGGATATAGTAGATGGTCAGAAAAGCCCTTCCCAAATCTTAAATTCTATGAAAGTAGCGTCTTAATCCATATATACATGCAAACATATATACACACACATGTATGTGTATGTGTGTATATACACACACACACGAACACTTTTTATGGTGGCAACCAACTGGAAAATTAGGGGATACCCACCAACTGAGGAATTTGTTAACAAAATATGTTATATGATTAGAACAGAACATTATTAGGCTGTGAGAAATAACAAAATGGACAGTTTCAGAGAAATCTGGGAAAACCTGTAGGCATCGATGAAGAGTGAACTGAGCAGAAGCAGAGAAATAATTTATACTAAAACAACAACATTTTGTAAATGTAAACATAAACAACGGTAAGAGACTTAGGAACTCTGATCAATGCAATGACCAATCGTGACTACAGAGCAGTGATGGTGAAAAATGATACCAATTACTTTAAAAGATAATTAATGGACTAAATATGCAGCATATTTTTGGACATGGCCAATGTGAGATTTTTGGTTTGACTATTGAATATTTGTTATAAGAGTTTTGTTTTTCTTTTTTTTTTCTTTCAGTGGGAGAGAGGTGAGAGGATAAAAAAATAAATGCTTGTTAATTGAAAAAATGTAATTTTAAAAAGATGCCTTAAAATCTTTTTCTAGCAGTTTCATAATAGGTATGATTTGTCCCTTCTCCTAAATTAAAAGCCAATCTTCTACTTCTTTTTGACAAAGGCAAAAAAGCAAAGGCAGCAAAAGAGAGGCAGAGAAGAAAGAAAAGAGTAGTTTGAAAAACAGAAAGGAAAATGGTAAGAATATGATTCTGCATCACTAACATAATGGATCACTTCCATGAAAATGCAAAACAATTTGCTTCTGAGTTTTCTCTCTCCTTTCCACAGTATTCTATAAGGACACTTCTTTTTTACTTGCCAATTCCTTCAGGGTAGCTTCGAAAGAAAGACAGCAATTTACTAACAATTTCTTTATTTGACCCATACCACTTCTTTCCTCATTTAGAATACGAATTTCAGAAGATGTGTTTTAAAGAAGGTTTGCTTAAGGCACTTAGTGTACCACAGCTATAATTGCAAAGAAATTTAAAATTCACTAAACTTAATTCTGAAATTAACTCCTATCTCATTAAAACTCATTCTTCAAAGAGCCATTATCCAATATCAGAGGAAATAAGTTAAATTATCAATACTATTAAATTTAATCATATGGATGAAAAGGAAAAGACAAAAGCATACCAATGTTTCTAATTTAAACTACAAATTAATGAAACATTAATTTTCATAATTACCGCAAACACTATCAATAAACCTAAAACTCAACAAAGATCAAATTCCATATTAAGCTGTTTTAGCTACACAGCCTCTTCCCAAAAGAATGTCATCTCTCTTTTTAATGATTAGCTGTGCCAATTTGTGACACTTTTTGTGACACTGTAATTAGTCTCTTGGCTCTGTGTATTATCTATGAAAAATACAACCCTTGTTTACATTATAACTTGGTGACATGGCAACATTCACTGAGGAGTTTCTCTAAAAATCTCATTGGCATACTAGTCAGATTCAGAAATGATTCAACAATAGAATGTGAGCAATACTTACTGGTAATATCTTAAAAGGAACAAAATACAGATCCCTTCTCCTCTTTCCAGGCATCAAAGGACATGGCAAAATTGCAAATATAAAAATCAGAGATCATGTAGGGTCATGTTCATTTTAAGAATTAAAAAACTGAGGTCCAGATAAGTTAAATGACTTGACCAAGGTCACACAAATGGGTTAGTGGCAGAATTGGGATTAGAATCTACTCCTAATGCAATTCTTCATAGGTGAATTTCCAAATCCAGAAAACATCAAGCATTACCAGTAATGTTAAATGCAAATGTATTTTCACCTGGTGTTTAAAATACCAACCTATCCTGCTGATTTACATTTTAATTAGGCTGGTCAACATCAAATGAATTTCATGTTGCATAGAATCTTTGATACACAATGTTATTGGCTATCCATTTATTCAGTCCAAAAACAAATCATGATCACAGAATTCCATAATTGGAAGGGACTTCAGTGACTATCTAGTCCACATATAAAAAAAGATCTTCACTACAACACAACAAATAAATGGTTGTCCAGCCTCTCTCCTTGAAGACTTCTGATGAGGTGAAACCCACCGCCTCCTAAGGCAGCCCATTCTACTTTTGGATAGTTCTAATTGAGCCATTAAACACTAACTTGTCCAATCCCTTCTACTCCCCCACCTAAGATTTTTTAATTACACTAATTAGCTGCCAGTTCTCATGCAAGTCATTTAATCTCTTTAAAATTCAGTTTCCTCATCTGTAAAATGGGACAAACAACACCATTACAATCAACTGGCCTGGACCTTACTGAACAAGTGAACATATCTTGAACACATCTGTCTATATGTTTATTTCATATCCTGTATGCTAAGGTCAGGCTCTGTGAGCTTAAAAGACTGTATGATACTTAAAATTAGACATATAAAAGAAACAACTAAAAACGCAAAGAAAGTAACTACAGCAGAGACACACGACTTAAAGTACCCATGTTTACTTATGTAGCCGTTACAGGATTGTAGAATTTAGAGCTTAAAGGCAGGTTAGAGATCATCTAGCCTAATTCTTTCCTTTTATAGTTGAGGAAACTCAAGCCCAGGGAGTAGGAGTAGATTGCTCAGGAAAAGAATTAGCAGAGTATGGATTCTAACACAGTTCCTTTGTCTCCAGATCCTAACCCTGCCCTGGTGTACCTCTATTCACTATCTACTCCCCAACCCTCTCTTTTCTTTTTCCTTTCTTTTCTCATTTCTCCATGAAAAGACAATTCTGAGGCTTGCCAGTGACATGGAATGGTTTCCCAAATGATTGCTCAACTACAACCATTCTCTCCAGGGTCACCAATGACCTCTTGATTGCCAAATCTAAGGGCCATTTCCTCAATCCTCATCTCCTCAATCTCTGTGGCATCTAACAATGCTGACCATGTCCTCCTGGATATTTTCTTCTATCCAGTTTTTGGAACACTAATCTCTCTTGGTTCTCTTCTTCCTTTGTCTGCCATTCTTCAGTTTCCTGTTCTGCATTACCATCTGCCTCATAGCCTCTAACTACAGGTATACACCCAGGCTCTTCCATGAGACTTATTTTTGTTCTCTATGCCCATTTGGTAACCTCGTTAGTTTCAACAGATTTAATTACTGTCTCTATGCATATGCTTCTCCAACTTGAAGATATAGGCAGCTAGGAGGTATAGTAGATAAAGTACTGGGTCTGAAGTCAAGAAGCCCTGAGTTCAAATCCAGCTTTAGACACTTACTAGTTGTCTGACCCTCAGCAAATAACTTAAACCTCTGTTTGTGTCAGTTTCCTCAACTGTAAAATGGGGATCATAATAGGCTCTACCCTGTAGGACTGTGAGAATCAAATAAGATATTTGTAAAAGCACTTAGCACAGTACCTCCCTGGCAAATAATAACTGCTATATAATTGATTATTCACCTTAACATGGAGCTTGTTCAGCCTCTCTTAAGCCCTACCTCACCTGGTTACCGGCCATTTTTAACTAGATGTCCCATAGACATGTCAAATTGATAACGTCCAAAACAAAATTCATTATTTTTTTCCCCAAATCTACCCTTTTTCCAAACTTTCCTATTTTTAGCAAGAGTACCAGCATCCTTCCAATCACCCCGGCTCACAACCACAGTGTCATCCTTAACTCCTCACTCTGATTCACCTCACACATCCAAGCAGTTACTAGATCTTGTCAGTTCTACCTCCACAACATCTTTCATAACTTTTCCATCTTTCATATCTTTTCCCTTCTTTCCACCCACACAGTCACTACTCAGGTTTAGGCTCTCATTACTTGTCTGGACTATGGCAATAATCTCCTTATTGGCATGCCTGACTCAAGTTTCTCTCCTCTCTCTGCTACAATCTGTCCTCTACAAAGCTGCCAAAGTGACTTCCCTTAGATAGTGGTGTGAATATGTCACCTACTACTCAAAAAAACACTGATAACTCCCCTATTATGTCTATGATTAAATATAAGCCCCTCTATTTGGCATTTGAAGTTCTTTGCAACCTGCTCAATCAATCAATAAACAAGCATTTATTGAGCACCTTACATGGAAGGCGCTGTGCTAAATGTTAGGAATACAAATGCAATAAATGCCTACCTGCAAGGAGTCATCCCTATCCTTCTAGATTTATTGCACACTACTCTCCTCCACAAACTCTACAGTCTAGCCAAATTAGCCAACTTTCCTTTTTTCTCAGAATACTCTATTTTCCATCTCCATAACTTTATGCTGGCTGTACCCCATCTTGGAATACTCTCTTACCTTGATGTCTAAAAATATCTAGTTTCCTTTTACATTTCAGAAATAAAGAGAGACAAATAACTAAAGAAACATTCACTGTTCATGGGTGGGCCATGAATATATAATAAAAATAATATGACTTAAAATAATTTACATATTTCATGCTATGGCAACTGAATTACATAGGAGAAACTTTTCAGGACTAGACAAAAAAATAAAATTAATTTAGAAGAAGAAAGGGTCTAGGAATTTCAAGTAAAATAATGAGAAAAAAAAGTATTAACACACGGGCCATAGCACTAACGGATTTTAAAACCATATTACAAAAGCAATAGTTACCAAAACTGTCGGGTGCTGATTAAAAAACAGAAAAATGAATCGGTGGAGTATATATCACCAAGTTCCATTATCCAAGAAATAAGTAGTCGAAGAATATGAAAAAAATTCTCAAAAGAACTACAAATTATATATGACCACATTAAAAAATGTTCTAAAACACTAATAGTAAGAAAAAATTAAATTAAACTACATTTAAGTTTCACCTCACACCAAGTAAATTGGCAAAGATTATAAAAAATGAGAGTAGTCAATGTTTAGAAGGAATACAAGAATACTAATACACTGCTGGCAGACCTGAGAATTCATCCAGCTCCTCTGTATGTCAATTTGGAATGATTCAACACAGTTATCTGACTGGGCATATGCTCTAAAAAAGTCAAAGACAGAAATAACAGTCTAATATACATCAAAATATTCATATTCTTTGTGGTAGCAAAAAACTAGAAAGAAAACAGACACGCACTGATTGAGGAATGACTAAAAAAACTATGGCATATAAAAGTAATAAATATTTTTGTGCAATAAGAAATGTCAAATATGAGGAATTCACAGAAACATCCAAAGATTTGGGTGAAATGATACAGAGCAACATAAGCAGAATGAAAAGAAAAATATACATAATAACTATAATAATGAAAGGGAAAAGGAAACTAAAATAAATTTAAATTAAATAATAAAAACAAATCAAGCTCCCATAGAACAGAAATCATACATTCCTCACCTCACAACAGAGGTAGAGGATTATAGGACAAAACATTGTAAACATATACATTGTTAGATATTGTCACTATAACAGTTATTTTTGCTAAATCACAAGGGACAGTTCAACTGTGGTGAAATGACTGTGATAGAAAGATAAAATAAAACATTTACATTTTATACATACCATCAATGATAGACATGTTTTTTGTTGGTGAAGATGAAAAGGCTTTAGAACCCCGGCTTCGAACAGACATCTCCTGAGTGCTTCCTGTAAGAAAAAGCACAGTTAATATTCAGTACTCCATGCTTCTTAGGTTTTCCAGTCATAAGATAGCAAAATAAGGTTCAGACAAAAGTATAAAGACAAAAAAGGAAATGTCATGTGCCCAGAAAAGCAAGAAGGCCATATTATATAGCATGAAAAGTTGGTGCTATTGTTGAGGCATTTCTATACTGTCCAACCCTTCATGACTCCATTTAGGGTTTCCTTGGCAAAGATACCAGAGTGGTTTGCCATTTCCTTCTCCAACTCATTCTACAGATGATGAAACTGAGGCAAATAGGGTTAAGTGACTTGCCCAGGGTCATACAGCTAGTAAGTGCCTGAGGCCAGATTTGAACTCAGGAATCTATCCTCTGCACCACCTGGCTGCCTCATGGGAAGTTGGGTGATGGGCAATAAGGCTAGAAAAGTAAGTTGAAGCCTGACTGCAAAAGACTACACAGAGTAAAAAAACAGAACAGAGGAGCTAATATTTGATTCTAGAAGCAACACTGAGTTATTGGAACTTACTGAGTAGGGGAGTAAATGACAGTCATACCTGCACTTTAGAAAATCATTTTGGCAGCTTTGTAAAGGAAAGATTAGAAAAAGGAGAGAATTCCTATTAGGAAGCTATTGAAATGGTCCAGACAAGAGGTGGTAGCCATTTGAGTAAAGAAAAGGTAATGGAAGTGAAAAGATAACATGGAAAGAGAATCGATAA
The DNA here is from genome assembly GCA_028646595.1 of Phalanger gymnotis. Lineage (NCBI taxonomy): Eukaryota > Metazoa > Chordata > Mammalia > Diprotodontia > Phalangeridae > Phalanger > Phalanger gymnotis. Next base: position 1,023 of record JAQQSZ010016067.1, on the reverse strand, counting down.
GACTTTGCAACTTATTAGATATGGAAGGTGAGAGGAAAAGATGAGTAAAGTATGATTCTATGATTTTGAACTTGGATTACTAGCAGGATGGTGGTACCCTTGTCAGAAATAGGGAAATTTTAAAAAGGCATGGGTTTGAGGAGGAAGATGAACACAGTCTCTGAGAACAAATCAAATGAGGTTTATCTGAAGAAACTGAGTGATTTTAACATGAAGCAGACTTAGGTATGACATACCAGTTGTCAACCATTTGAAAGGCTATCATGTAACAAAAGAATTATGAGTTATTCTGCTTTGGCCCAGAAAGAATTAGGAAAAATGGGTCAAAATTGTAGAGACAGGTTTAGACTTGATGAAAGGAAAAACTTCCTAACAATTATGGCTATCTAAGACTGGAATGGGCTGCTCTTCACCACACTATGACTTCCATCCCTTCAACTGCTCAGTTTTTTCCCAAGCCACCAACCCTGAACTAGCCATGCTCTCCTCCCTTTCCCATCTTGACCCCTGGATGAACTAGTTCAACTCTATGTGGTTGTTTTCTCTTGAGTACTCTTATTTTGCCAATCTTGCCCTGCTGAGACTCAACACTTTGGATTACGTCCTCTGTCTCTGCCTTCACTCCTACACATGTGTTGTGGAATGAACCTAAAGAAAATCATGAAATCCCACTGACTGGGCCAACTACAAATTTTTGTTGCATAATCTCAATTAGACCTTCACTGACACAAAGGCAATTCTTTTACACCTCCCTAATTAACTCACTATCCACAAACCAGAGTAGCCTTTCCAAACTTTTTCATCCCTCATCAAACCTTCTGAAGCTTCCCTTGTCCCTATCTCCTCAGCATATTGTACTGAAAAAATGGAAGCCATTCAAAGAAGAAGCTAAATTATCACTTTTTGCAGATGATATGATGATTTACTTAGAGAATCCTAGAGAATCAAGTAAAAAACTACTTGAAATAATAAACAACTTTAGCAAAGTTGCAGGATATAAAATAAACCCACATAAATCCTCAG
>JAQQSZ010016066.1:0-11123 GCA_028646595.1 Phalanger gymnotis | reverse complement strand
CCAAAAAAGGGATCTAGAGTTTGGGTTTGAGTCTGAGTTTGTTTTCGCTGCCTGGCCATGCTCCCTGCCAACCACTTGACCCTTGAGCTTTTTGTCAGGATACAACTGCTTGTAGAGTAGAGAGTACTTTGTCCCAAGCTTTAGGGTCCAAGCACTGCAGTTTTCAGAGCTACTTCTGCTCCACTGTCACCACAGGCTCTGTCACAGCAGCACTCCTCCCCCGCAAGAACCGCCAACCAGAACCGCAGTCTAGATCCAAGCAGGGCACAGCAAGAGAAACTGCCTTTGTGCCCACGAAGTGCTCCTTGCACTCCCACTCTGATCCGCTGCGGATCCCATGTGAGCCAGGGACTCAGGAAGCAGCTGACGCTGCAGCTCTAGAAGTAGCCTCAGGACCTTCCTGCTGCTGCCACTGCCACCACTGCACCACCTCCGCCACCCCCAGCAAGGGGCCAGACTGCTCTGAACTTGATCCTGCAGTTTTCCACTAACCTGCTCTTTGGCATTTGTGGGTTGAGAAGTCTGGTAACTGCCACAGCTCACTGATTCATGGCTGTAAGGCCTGTTTCAGCTGGCTGACTCCAGGTCTGGTCTGTCCTGGCGAAGCCCATGCTGGGCTGTGCTCTGCTCACAGCACCATGTGGTAGATCCTTCCCAGCCACCATCCAGGCTAGTATTTTCTTCAGTGGTCTTTTGGACTGCTTTTTCCATTTGGCTAATTCTGCCTTTCAAGGCATTCTTCTCCTCACTGGCTTTCTGGAGGTCTTTTGCCATTTGAGTTCGTCTATTTTTCAATGTGTTATTTTCTTCAGTATTTTTTTGAGTCTCCTTTAGCCAGTCTTTGACTTGTTTTTCATGGTTTTCTCGCATCACTCTCATTTCTCTTCCTAATTTTTCCTCTACTTCTCCAGCTCGCTTTTCCAAATCGTTTTTGAGCTCTTCCATGGCCTGAGATCAGTTCACGTTTTTCTTGGAGGCTTTTGTTGTAGGTTCTTTGACTTTATTGACTTCTTCTGGCTGCGTGTTTTGTTCCTCTTTGCCACCAAAGAACAATTCCAAAGTCTTGAGTCTGAATCAGGCAGCTAGGGTCTGTTCCGCCCAGCTCCTGATCTGGTTGGTTTGGTCGCAGCTCTTCTGCCAGCTCTGTGCAATGGACCTTACCCTGCGACTATCCAGGCTGTACTCCCTGGAGCCCAGCTTCCCTCTGCTATTTCGTTGGTTCTGCAGTTCTTGAATTTGTTCAGAGCCATTTTTAATTGGTGTTTGGAGGACCTGGGGGTGGGGGGGCGGGCAGCTCACGCAAGTCCCTGCTTTCCTGCCCCCATCTTGGCTCCGCCCCACCTAGAGCTCTATTTTTTGTGGGTTTTTTGGGTTGGTGTCTAATTGATCATAAAGAAATTGGCAGAAAGTAGTTGAAAACCGACTGGTCCATTGCTGTGTTTGGGCCTGTTAAAGCAGGTGCTGTCTACCAGAAACCCAGCCCATTGGACTTACTGTCTTAATTTTGGGTTTTTGGCAGTCATGAATTGACAAAATAGGTTAGTAGCACTACTCATTTTTATACCCAGCACGATCAACTCATTTTCCTTAGCTTACAGAATAGAAATAGGACTTATTGTAATTTTATACCTTATGAAAAGATTTGCTTAAATCTTAGGTTATTGAGGCTTACATTTGAATTACTTGAGGATAAATGAAGAATACAGAAGATTTCCTAAAGTAACTAGCTTTTCCTATCTTCTTGTAGTATCATTTCATGTATTTTAATAGAAAATATGGCATAAACTTTCATTAAAAAGATCATTTTATGATGGTCTAAAAATAAGGTCATTTAATGGTCATTTCACAAGCTCTATATATAAACAAATGTATTCTTCACTTGTATATAATATCTGTTGCTTGATAGTTTTATAACCTTTTGTGAGCCACTATCACATCTTTTGTTTCATGCAAGAAATTAAATTTCTTAGCAGTATAGACTAAAGTGAAACTCTCAATGGTAGTATGATAAATTGGTTAAACAGGGATAATTCTTGTGGTCAAAGATCTTATAAGCATAACACATAACAGCAGCATTCCCTCAGACCACCATTCTTGCTTCTAGACTGTCCCTCACAGCCATCATTTGGGGAAGCATCTCCTGTGGAGAGGGGCCAGCCATCTATACCAACTACCACATGACTTCTACCCATGGGCTGAACAAGCCAACTAGTTGAAAAGCAGGAATCCTTGAGGGAGAGACAGGAAGCAGCAGGTGCCAGGCTAGTAAATACACCACCACTGCTTTGACCACCATCTCTCTTCAGAAATCAGTGGAGCTGTCTTATAGTCCTGAACTCCAGAATCTTTGGAATAGCATTGTTTCCAGTTCAGTGCCAGAGGGATCATCCTGGGAAGCAACTGTTGAAATGTAACCTTGTAGCTCCTCCCAAAAGTGCCATAGCCATAGCTCCGGAAGGGCCAGAAATAAAATTCTAAAGTTCTTAACACTTTTACATAGTTCAACCTAGAAATGGACGAATTTTCTTATTGGAAATGATATTAAACAAGAGCTATTACTGTCTGCTTTGCTGTTGCTCCCTGAGGAGCAACGACTTGGAGTGTTGTCTCCTCCATTAGAATATCAGCTCCTTGAGAGTAGGAGTTGTTTTACTTTTCTATTTGTATCCCAGTGCTTTTTTACATAAAATATGCTTAATTAATGCTTCGTTCATTAACTATTCATTCTATGACACCTCGTTCTCAGCAGTGTTGTCTCCTAAATAATTATCTTAAGACATATTATGGATAAAGGGCAACTATTTCTTAAATTTTTTTTTCTTAAAAGCAGACAGAAAACCAAAAAGGAGAATAAGGGATTTCATTTGAAAGTAAGATGTTTTCATATTGTTTCCTTAATGCTTTATTGTGTATAATAACTTTTTGCTCCGGTTTCTTCACTTGAAATATCTTTGTTGATGTAGTCATTGGTTATATGAAACTTCCTTACAGGGAGTTGTTAGAAACTTATTTTGAAAACAAAAGCCCTTACCATTTATCTTTGTAATCTGCCATGCCCACATTAGATGGGTGCTTTTTGTATTTTTCTCTTTTTCAATAATATAATCTTGTGTTTGAAAAGAAGTAAGAAAAGGTGTTTTTTCATGAGTCACTGTGTAAGGAATTTAGGGAACAAACTGGGAAGGATGCCTAAAGTAAAGAATAAATGAAAAGGGAGTAAAAAAAAAAGCAGCGGAAGAAACAAAAATATGTTATCTTTCCTTTTAAAGATGTAGGGAAACATTTGAATTTTAGAGTTGTGAGGGATAGAATGACTAAGTAGTAAAAATTTTTCCTAGTAGACAAAAGAGGGAGCCATTGCTTGTTGTTATTAGATGTGAGTCTTGAGTTCTAAGGCAATATTCTAGAGTTGTAAGGTAACTTAAAGACAGTCTAATCTAGCTCCGTCATTTAAAGGTGTGGAAATGCAAGAACTGAAGTGGTTAAATAACATCCCCAAAGCCAGACAGCTAATAATTGCTAGAGGTAAGATTGGAATGAATGTTTGCTGATTCATAATTTCATATTCTTTATTTCTCTTGTAGTTTTGTTTCTTATAGGTAAATAGATTCAGTGACTTTTTTCTACTGCCTCCATTTCAGAAATTATTGAAGATGATTTTCGTGAGAATCACAAAAATTTCATGTATAAGTCATAATATGCTAACTGCCAATTTCTGTTTTAGAAGGCTCAGAATAGTTTTTTCCTCTGACTTCCTTTGAAAGGACTTCTAAAATTTTTATTTTACAATACCAACCATATTTCTGCTTTTTCCTCTACAGGTGCTAGGTTATTTTCACCATCAAAAAAAATTTCGTCAAGGAGTAGAAGAAATGTTATATAGATTGTATAAACCTATTCTTTGGAGAGGATTAAAGGTAAGCCACCTTTTAAATCATATGAACATAGTTTACATGTTAATTGTGTGCCTTAATTTGGAATACTTTAGTTAAAAATATACGAAAGAGGTGGTTTTGATTGGGTGAATTTCTGTGAATTTTTTTGTCAAAATAAAACTGTTAGAAGGAGGATCATATAGTAAATTTATAGGACCATTCTCCTCAAGCGCTCTTTCCATAATCTCTCAAGCTCCAGTCCCACATTACCAACTGCCTTTTGGAGTTTTTCAACTGGATTTATTGTATAGGAAACTGAACAAATCCAAAACAAAATATTCATTATTCTCTCCCACCCCTCACAGCATTCCCTAAACTTGGTTCTCTTCTGAACTTCCTTTTTATTGTCAAAGTAGCAACAGAACTAGTATTAAATTCAGTTTTATTGATGCCCTGTCCATTGTCCTCTATACTACACTACAATGGTACCTTTTTCTATAGTTCCATAAATTTACTATATTAAGTACTATTTCCTAATATTTATTTTAAAGATGTATTTTAATCTTCAAAGTCACCTACACACTTTGCTTATTAGTTCATGTTTTCTTTTCCTTTTTTCCCACCAGACCTGTGAATTCATTGGTATAGGGGACTATATTGACTAGTCAGTAGTGAAATAGAAAAGGAATTTGAGTTTTTCTTTATTTGCTAATAAACTTTAAGATCTCAAACAGTTAACTTCACTGCCCTTAAAGTGAGGCTGGTGACCTTGCACAGCCTTTCCTTACTCAAATCAAAGTCAATTGCAAGTCATGTCATCATTTCCCTGATGTCATCATTTCCCTGATGTCATGGTCCTCTTTGAAAATGAAGGACAAACACAATTGACCTTAAATTTCCTAACCTTAAAACTTTTAATCTATAAAATAAGGTTGTTGAACTAGAAGATCTCTGTAGTTTTTTCTACCCCCGAAATTCAGCTTGACTATGCATTGTCATTCTCTGAATTATCTCTAGTCTTCTAAATTATTTTTTTGAGGTACCACACCAGGGCTGTTTAAGGTTTTCCAGGTGCATTGGTACTATGCTTTTCTGTAAGGGTAGACTAATATTTTTTTCCAAACTTTGGTAGGGTTAATCATTGTATTTTCAGATAGCTATATAAAACAATTTCTGAATATAAGAATATATGCACAAAATCTCCTGGGAGTGTGTTTTTTGGTTTTACTGAATCACCAAACAATACTGATATCTATTTAATCAAGAGACTGAAAATTCCAGTCTTACCATTAAACTTAGAATATCATTTTCATTTTTCTTTTTAACAAAAATAAAGATGTGTTTTAGGTAGCCTTATAGGAAAAATTAGGACTTTTTGAATTAAAAATCCCTAGATTCAAAAATATCTCCCAAATTTGCTTTCGTAGTTCTGATACTGTTTTTTGCTGTGGATGACCATAGGATGAGTAGGACTGCATCAGAAAAAAAAAATGTTGTAGTTAGGGTTAATGAAATTAATTGTTTATTACTCTTGAAAGCAATAGTCAGACATATCTTCATTTTCTAACTTGACTCAAAAACATGCAACATGTAATAATACTGAATCAGTCTATCAGCAATCATTTATTAAGTACCCACTATGTATATATTTTCACTGTCCTCAAGGATCTGACATTTATACGGGGGAGACATGCACGCATGTGATTATGTGTAAACATGAGTATATACAAAATTAATCCATGTGTTTTTTGATGATGGAGGGAAATTAGCAGCTCGGGGAGACTTAAGTAGCATGTAGTCTTTCATCAGCAAAAAAGATGTGTTTAGTTTGTCATACTGAATTAAAATATTTCAGCAGAATTTTCCTTTTGATTATTAAATCATTGGCTTTTTTCTTTATTGAACAGGCCAGAAATCCTGAAGTTCGATCAAATGCGGCATTGTTATTTGTTGAAGCATTTCCCATTAGAGATCCTAACCTTAATAATGTAGACATGGATGATGAAATTCAGAAGCAGTTTGAAGAACTCTACGTAAGTTTTACTAAGTTGGAGGGTAACTGTAAGTTTTACAGACATGAATTATTACCTGTCACGGCTGCAGTCAAGTTGCTCCTGGTTGTGTTCTTAAACATGTCTTGTTCATTCCTGGTTTTTTGCTTTTCTTCATGGTTTGCCTTATGCCTGGAATGGGAAAATTCTTTTTGTCCTTTACAGTTTAGTTCAGCCCTCATCTCTATGAAAGTTTTTCCTAAAAACTCAGACCTGTTTCCTAAACTTCTATAGTTTATTTGTACCTGTTGGTTTTTTTTTCAACTACATTGTTATAAGACCCTCATTCAGCTGATTAACATTCATTAAGTATCCAATAAAACCATGCACTGTTCTGGGTGCTGAGGATACAGTTACAAAGAATGAAGCAATTCCTATTTGTAAGGAGCTTACATTCTAATGGGGAAGGCAGCAGGGCCTTACATCATTATATGTGGAATAAATAATGAAAAATGCATATAAAGTAAATAATTTTGGAGGGAAGGTGATAGCATTGAGTGCGATCACAGAAGGCTTCTGGTAAAGGCGCTGCTTGAGCTGTTCAGCAATGAAGATGGGAGTTCTGTTAGGTAGAAGTGAGACAGGAACCCATTCCTGGAATATAGAAGGTCCAGTTCATAGGCCTGGATATGGAACATAGAGTGCATCATATGAGGTACAGAGAAGGCCAGTTTGGCTGGATTACAGAGTGCAGGTGGGGAAATAATGTCCACTTAGACTGGAAAGATAGATTTAAAAGCTAAGCATTGAGTTTCATATTTTCTATTAGAGATGATAGGTAGCCACTGGAAATGATTTGAGTAAGGTAATGACATAACCATACCTACTCTTAAGGAAAAATTGGCAGCAATATGTAGGATGGATTGGAGTGGGGAGAGACTTGAGGCAGGTAGACCAATTAGGTGTAACGGTAACCACACTGGCACAGCCAGGATGGCTGCTAGTACAGGTTCTTTTATCTGCTTTACCAAGGAAAGATAGCTGTTTCAGGGGTCAATAATCTTTCTTTTTTAATCACTTAAAATACAAACACAGGAAATACAGAGAAGAGAAATAAAGACCAACAGGCAGTGCTCTACTGTCTGAATCAAAACTTTACATTCACCATTGAATTGAAAGAGCCTTTACCGCTGAGGAGTCGGAAACTCTGAACATATGGCTACTCAGAGAGTCTTGACCAGGGAATCACAACATCTTTCTCATAAGCAAGCCCCCAAAGCAAAAGCTCACCTCTTAGAATATATATCCTTTCTGCTGATAGGCTCAGAGTCAGAAGGCATCACAACCAGACTCATTGCCTAATTAGCTTATTAACAAAAGGTGTGCAAGCCTTCCTGTAAGCAAGCTTCCCTTGATGGGCTCCACATGAGGCCTGTTAGTGGATGAGGAAGATCTTACACCCCACCATTACCATTTGTTAGGAGACCGTTGTAATAATCTAGGTGAGAAGTGATAAATTGTTGTGATAATCTAAGTGAGAAACCTAAATTTGGGTAGTAAATATGTGATTGGAGAGAAGGAATTGAATGTGAGAGGTGTTGGAGATATAGAAATGGCAACATTTCACAAATCAAGTCAAGTCAAAAGAATTTATTGAGCATTTTTGCTCAAGGCTCTGTGCTAAATACTAGGAATATAGAGAAAGGCAAAAATAGTCCCTGGTCCCCAAGGAACTCTTAACTTAATGGGGGGAGACAATATGTAAACAACTGTATGCAAACAAAATTCATACAGTATCACTTGGAGGTAATCTCAGAGGGAAGGCACTCGCATTATGAAAGAAGAACCTTCTCGCAGACTTAAAAGAAGTCAGGGAAATCTGGAGGTGAGGAGGTAAAGGATGAGCATTCCAGGTATGAAGGACAGCATGTGAAAATGCATGGAGTGCTTTGTGCAAGGAACAGCAAGGAGGCCAATGTAAGTGGATTGTAGAGTATTTGGAGTTAAGTTAAGTGTAAGTAATCTACAAAGATAAGAAAGGGCCAGGTTAGGAAGGATTCTTTAAAAAGAGGTAATGGGGAGCGACTGGAGTTTATTAAGCAAGGACTTGTGCTTTAGGATAGTAACTTTGATGGCCAAGTGGAGGATGGACTGCAACCAAGAATCACTTGAGGCAAGGAGAGCAGTGACACTTGCAGTTGTACAGGTGTGAAGTGATGAGGGCCTGCACTAGGGTGGTGGCAGTGTCAGAGGAAAGAAGGAGAGGGTTAAGAGAGATGTTGCAAAGGTAAAATTGAGAAGATCTACCAACAGATTGAGTTGGGGAGAGAGGAGTGACACCTAGATTGTGAGCCTGGGTAGCTTGGACGATGTTTAGGTCCTGCATAGTAATAGTGAGGTTGGGAAGAGGGGAGAGTTTTTAGGGAAAGACAATGAGTTCATTTTTATATATGTTGAGTTTGAGGGATCTATGAGACATCCAGTGAAGATGTCTAACAGACAGAAGATGGAAGTTCAAGACTGGAAGTCAGGAGAGAGGTTAGGGCTGGATAAATAGATCTCAGAATCATCTATGTAGAGATGACTGTTGAATCCAGTGGGAGATGATGAGTTTACCAAGTAAAATCTCATAGAGGAGAGAAGAGACTAGGGTCCAAGACAAAGCTTTGGAGGATACCTGTGAGTATTCCCTTGAGACTTGAACATCAGATAGGTAGAAGGAAGACCAGGAAGAAGCAGTGTAGTGAAAGCACAGAGGGAAGAGAGTAACAAGGAGAAAGTGTCAGAGGCTGTTGAGTCAAGAAGACTGAGAATTGAGAAAAAGCTATTAAATTCGGCAGTTGAGATCATCTTAAATTAGGAGAGACTACCATCAGTTGAATGATAAAGTTAGAAGCTAGACTTTATAGAGTTAAGAGAGTGAGGAAAAAACAAAATGCAGACTCTGTTTGTAGATGGCCTTCTTAAGGAGTCTAGCCCAAAAGGGAGGAAAGATGATATCTCGGTAGAGATAGATGGATTTTTGAGGATGGAGGAAGCATGGCATGCTTGTAGATTACTGTAGAAAGTAACCATTAGACAGGGAAGGATTGAAGGTGAGTAAGAGAGAGCATGGGTGATAGTGCAGGAGACCACAGGATAGAATGGAACCACTTAAGTGTAGAGGTTTTTGCTTTGGCTAAAGGAGGGCCTATTTTTTCATGTGAGATAGGGATTGGGTAGGAGTAATATCTTAATCCTTTCCTCTGCAGATTATGGTGATTTTTCCTTAAAACGTATTGAGAATTTCTTCCATACTTCCTTGCCTGGGGGCTGATGAGAAGGGATAAGGTCTCAGACTGTTATTATTATTCCTTTATCACTTGAGTATAGAGCACCCTACAGGACTAGGGGTGAAGACTGGGGGAAGGTCTCAGATATTTGACTGATGAGTTCTAAATCAGCTCTAGGTGTTTACAGTTTCTGTCTTTGTTGAATTATCATTCTGTTATTCCTAAGTAAATCTTTTGTTAACTATTGAATAACCTACAAATGACTTGTTTTTATTGAACCTAAACTACCATAGAACAGGCCCAGTCCCAAATCACTTGTTCATGGGGAGGGGTTTGGATTAGTGAGGAGAAGGACCACCTCCTCATATGAGACAGGAGTGATGGAGGAGATAGTAGCAGAAGGTATCTGAGTGATGTGAAATGAGGAAAAGGTGAGAAGAAAGGTCTCTTGGTACCTGGCCTCAGTTTTTTCAATAAAATATGAGGTGGGAAGGGGAGGTTGTTTGAGGAAAGATGGAAAGGTTTGGAAAAGCTACTGTGATTAGTGGAATGATGAATCCATTAGTGAATTATGAAAGGATTGCTTTACCATAATAAGAATTCAGTTGAGATTATGTAACATACATTTTAGTGGATACATTCTGCTTGGTTTTATTGTTTTCTCCAGTTTTCAACTGTTTGGATTTATGGGATGAGTGAAAGTGAGGAGGATAATGCTGAATATGGGAGACACTGTGCTACCTTCAGTGAAAACAGGGATGTTTAGAAAGAGAGGGGAAGAAGAAGAAAATGAGTTAAATTTTGGATGAGTTTGGTGTGTCTCTTATCTTAGGATAGAGGGCTGGGGACTTTAGAAGCTCATGGTTTATCCAAGTCTGAGTGTCGTTGTGCTGATTACTGCCTGTTGCCCCTCTCTGGGAATTTCAAGGTCCCCACTCAGGGGCTTTTTCTTTTCTTTTTTTCTATGTAAAAAAAAAATTTACCTCCTCCCCCTATCTGCCCTCCCTTCTATTATCCCCCATTTTTTATTCCCTTCCGATTACTTTCCAATTGAATGTGTATGTTATTCCCTCCTCAGGTCAAATCTGATGAAAGCACAATTCACTCATTCTCCCTCACCTGCCCCGTCTTCCCTTTCAACAGAACTACTTTTTCTTGTCACTTTTATGCAAGATAATTTACCCCATTCTATCTCTCCCTTTCTCTCTCAATATATTCCCCTCTCACCTCTTAATTTTATTTTATTTTTTAGATATCATCCTTTCATACTCAACTCACCGTGTGCTCTCTGTCTATATATATGTGTATATTCCCTTCAACTACCCTAATACTGAGGTCTCATGAATTACACACATCATCTTTCCACATAGCAATGTAAACAAAACAGTTCAACTTTAGTAAGTCCCTTATGATTTCTCTTTCTTGTTTTACCTTTTCATGCTTCTCTTGATTCTTGTGTTTGAAAGTCAAATTTTCTATTCACCTGTGTTCTTTCCACTGAGAAAGCTTGAAAGTCCTCTATTTTATTGGAAATCCATATTTTGCCTTGGAGCATTATACTTAGTTTGCTGGGTAGGTGATTCTTGGTTTTAATCCTAGCTCTTTTGACCTGGAATATCATATTCCAAGCCTTTTGATCCCTTAATGTAGAAGCTGCTAGATCTTGTGTTATCCTGATTGTATTTCTATAATATTCAAATTGTTTCTTTCTGGCTGCTTGCAGTATTTTTTCCTGATCTGGAAAGTCTGGAATTTGGTGACAATATTCCTAGGGGTTTTCTTTTTGGGATCTTTTTCAAGAGGTGATCAGTAGATTCTTTCAGTTTCTTTTTTACCCTCTGGTTCTAGAATATCAGGGCAGTTTTCCTTGATAATTTCTTGAAAGATGATATCTAGGCTCTTTTTTTGATCATGGCTTTCAGGTAGTCCAATAATTTTTAAATTCTCTCTCCTGGATCTATTTTCCAGGTCAGTGTTTTTTCCAA
>JAQQSZ010016065.1:0-11123 GCA_028646595.1 Phalanger gymnotis | reverse complement strand
GTAATCAAAAACAAACACTTTCAAAAAGGGACAGGGTCAATGGAGAAAATTCAATAAAGGGGGATAGGTTAGGAAGAAGCAAAATATAGTTAGTCTTTCACAACATGAGTATTGCGGAAGGGTTATACATAATGATACACATATAGCCTATGTTGAATTTCTTCCCCTCTTAGGAAGGGTGGGTGGGGAGGAAAGAGGGGAGAGAATTTAGAACTCGAAGTTTTAAAAGAAGTTGTTTAAAAAAAAGTTTTTGCATGCAACTAGGAAGTAATATATACAGGCCTTGGGGCATAAAAATCTATCTTGCCCTACAAGAAAGTAAGGGAAAAGGGGATAGGAGGAGTGGGGTGACAGAAGGGAGAGTTGACTGGGGAACAGGGCAATCAGAATATAATCCATCTTTGAGTGGTGGTAGAAATGGGGAGAAAATTTATAATTCAAATTCTTGTGAAAATTAATGCCGAAAACCAAAATTTTAAATAAATAAAAAAAAAGTATACATAGAGAGTGTTGGTTGACTTTGATATGATGATAAAAAAAACATTAATTAAAGGGTGAAAAAAGATTGCACTAGGAGAAGAGGAAAGGAGGAGGCAGAAAAGGGTAAATTATATCACATGAAGAGGCACAAAGACCTATTACAGTAGAGGGAAAGAAGGGAGGGAGATGAGCATTGTCTGAATATTAGTCTCATCAGATTTGGCTCAAAGAGGGAATAACATACTCAGGTACAGAAATCTAACTTACCGTATAGGAAGCAGGAGGGAAAGGGGGAAAGAAAAGAGAGGGGGTGGACAGAAGGGAGGGAAGAAGTAGGAAGGGAAAAGAAAAAGAAAAGGGAGGAGGAGAGAAGGGAAGGCAGACTGAGGGAGGTGTTGGGCAAAAGCAACTCTAATAAAGAGGGAGGGGAGAAAGGAGAGAGAAAAGCATAAACAAGGCAGGGGGAAAATAGGATGGTGAGAATGACAGAGATAGTGATCATAATTGTGAATGGGATGAACTCTACCACAAAATGTAAGTGGATAGCAGAGTGGATTAAAAACTAAAATCCTACAATATGTTGTTTACAAGAAACACATCTGAAGCAGAGGGATACACATGGAGTAAAAGTAAAAGACAGGAACAGAATATATTATGCTTCAGCTGAAGTAAGAAAAAACCAGGGGAGCATTCCTGATCTCAGACAAAGCAAAAGCAAAAATAGCTCTAATTAAAAGAGATAAGGAAGGAAACTACATCCTGCTAAAAAGTACCATAGACAATGAAGTAATATCATTACTAAACATATATGCACCAAGTGGTACGGCATCCAAATTTTTAAAGGAAAAGTTAAGGGAGTTACAGGAGGAAAAAGACAACAAAACTATACCAGTGGGGGACCTGAACCTCACCCTCTCAGAACTAGATAAATCTAACCACAAAATAAACAAGAAAGAAGTTAAGGAGATGAATAGAATTTTAAAAAAATTAGATGTGGTATACCTCTGGAGAAAACTGAATGGGGATAGAAAGGAATATTCCTTTTTCTCAGCAGTACATGGTACCTACACAAAAAAATGACCATGTACTAGGGCCTAAAAACCTCACAATCCAATGCAGAAAGGCAGAAATATTAAATGCATCATTTTTCAGATCATGATGCAAAAAAATTACATGTAATAAAAGGCCAACTAAATAATCTAATCCTAAAGAATGAATGGTTCAAACAACAAATCATAGAAACAATCATTAATTTCATCCAAGAGAATGTCAGTAATGAGACAACATACCAAAACTTATGGGACACGGTAAAAGCAATTCTTAAGGGAAGTTTTATATCTCTAAATACTTATATGAATAAAATACAGAAAGAGGAGATCAATGAACTGGATATGCAACTAAAAAAGCTAGAAAAAATACTAATTAAAAATCCCCAATTAAATACCAAATGAGAAATTCTGAAAACCAAAAGAGAGATTAATGACATTGAAATTAAGAAAACTATTGAACTAATAAATAAAACTAAGAGCTGGTTTTATGAAAAAACCAATAAAATAGATAAACCTTTGGTTAATTTGGTTTAAAACAGAAGAAAAACAAATTACCACTATCAAAAATGAAAAGGGTGAATTCACCACTAATAAAGAAGAAATTAAAACAACAATTAGGAGCTATTTTGCCCAACTGTATGCCAATAAATTTGACAATCTTGGTGAAATGGATATATATTTACAAAAATATAAATTGCCTAGATTAACAGAAGAGGAAATAAAATACTTAACTCCATTTCAGAAAAAGAAATTGAACAAGCCATCAATGAACTTCCTAAGGAAAAAAATCTCCAGGGTTAGATGGATTTACAAGTAAATTCCATCAAACATTTAAAGAACAATTAATTCCAATACTATATAAACTATTTGGGAAAACAGGCAAAGAAGGAGTCCTACCAAATTCTTTTTATGATACAAATATGGGGCTGAAACCTAAACTAGAAAGAGTCAAAACAGAGAAAGAAAAGTATAGACCAATTTCCCTAATGAATATACATGCAAAAATTTTAAATAAAATATTAGCAAAGAGATTACAGCAACTTATCTTGAAGATACAATACCCTATAACCAGATAGGATTTATACCAGGAATGCAGGGCTGGCTCAATATCAGGAAAACTATAAGCATAATTGACAATAACAACAACAAAGCTAACAGAAATCATATGATTATCTCGATAGATGCAGAAAAAGCTTTTGACAGAATACAACACCTATTGGTGTTAGAAAAAACTAGAAAGCATAGGAATAAATGGAGTTTTCCTTAAAATGACAGGTAGCATCTATCTAAGACCATTAGCAAGCATTATATGTAATGGAGATGAACTAGAAGAATTTCCAAAAAGATCGGGGTGAAACAAGGATGCCCATTATCTAACATTGTACTGTTATCTAATATTGTACTAGAAATGTTAGCTTTAGCAATAAAAGAGGAAAAAGAAATTGAAATAATAGGCAAAGAAGAAACAAAGCTATCATTCTTTGCAGATGATATGATGGTATACTTAGAGAATCAAGTAAAAAACAACTTGAAATAATAAACAAATTGAGCAAAGTTGCAGGATATAAAATAAACCCATATAAATCATCAGGATTTCTATATATTACTAACAAGGTCAAACAGCAAGAGATAGAAAGAGAAATTCCATTTAAAGTTACTGTTAACATTATAAAATATTTGGGAGTCAACCTGCCAAGACAAACCCAAGAACGATATGAACACAATTACAAAACACTTTTCACACAAATAAAGTCAGATCTAAATAACTGGAAAATTATCAGTTGCTCAAGAGTAGGCCAAGCTAATATAATACAAATGACAATTCTACCTAAATTAATTTACTTATCCAGTGCCATACCAATTAAACTACCAAAAATTATTTTATAGAGCTAGAAAAAATAATAACAAAATTCATCTGAAAAAGAAAAGGTCCAGAATATCAAGGGGATTATTGTAAAGAAATTCAAGGGAAGATGGCCTAGCTGTGCCAGACTTTAAATTGTATTATAAAGCAGCAATCATCAAAACTACTTGGTATTGGCTAAGAAACAGAGTGCTGGATTAGTGGAATAGCTTAGGTACATAAAACACAATAGTCAACGACTATAGTAATCTACTGTTTGATAAAACCAAAGACTCTAAGTACTCACTATTTAACAAAAACTACTGGGAAAAGTGGAAAGTAGTATGGCAGAAACTAGGCATAGACCAACATTTTACACCATATACCAAGATAAAGTCAAAATGGGTACATGACTTAGATATAAAGGCTGATACCATAAGGAAATTAGGAGAGCAAGGAGTTTACCTGTCAAATTTATGGAGAATGGAAGAACTTGTGACCAAACAAGAAAACATCATGAAATGCAAAATGGACAATTTCGATTACATTAAATTGAAATTTTTTTGCACAAAGCTAATGCAACCAAGCTTAGAAGAGAAGCAGAAAGCTGAGAAAAATTTTTACAGCCAGTGTCTCTGATAAAGGCCTCATTTCTAAAATAGACAGAGAACTGAGTCAAATTTATAAGAATACAAGTCATTTCATAATTTATAAATGGTCAAAGAATATGAACAGGCAGTATTCAGAGGAATAAATTTTACCTATCTATAGTCATAGGAAAAGATGCTCTAAATCACTATTGAGTAGAGAAAATGCAAATCAAAACAACTCTGAGGTACCACATCTATCAGGTTGGCTAATATGAAAAAATAGGAAAATGATAAATGTTGGAGAAGATGTGGAGAAAATGGAACACTAATGCATTGTTGGTAGAGTTGTGAACTGATCTAACCATTCTGGAGAACAATTTGAAAATATGCCCAAAGGGTTATAAAACTGCATACTCTTTGACCCAGCAATACCACTTCCTGGGTCTGTATCTGAAAGAGATCATAAAAATGGGAAAAAGGACACACAAGTACCAAAATATTTATAGCAGCTCTTTTTGTGGTAGCCAAGAATTGGAAATCGAGGGATGTTCATCAATTGGGAAAGAGCTGAACAAGTTATGGTATATGAATATAATGGAATACTATTGTGCTATAAGAAATGATAAGCAGGCAGACTCCAGAAAAACCTGGATTATCTCTATGTGCTGTTTAGAGATCCTTAACCAAGGACCTATGTTATGCTGACCAGAAACTCAGATCCAAAGATTGATACAAGGAGTTCTCTCACAATAGTTAACCCATATGTCTTCTAAAAGCGCCTACCAGGTCCTTCTGACTACTCCACAGCTGTCAGATTTGTGGGTGTGAACTGCTGGATCATCTGAAGAAAGCTCTTGCTCCTGAGTGAACAGAAGAACCCTCCAGAGACCTCAAGGTTCAACTATTATGGACCCAGAAGCAGCCAACATCCAGATGAGACAGCTATCTCAAGACTCTAGACAAGCACTGAGTATAACACTGTCCCCTTCCCTTTTGTTATGTGCCCAACCACCAAGTCCCTGATTCAAGTTTGTGATGGCATTTTCTCTCTCTACATTCTTGTCCCCATTGTCTCTTCTGCTTGCAAGCAAACAATGGCTAGCAATAATAACTG
Organism: Phalanger gymnotis; assembly: GCA_028646595.1. Classification (NCBI taxonomy): domain Eukaryota; kingdom Metazoa; phylum Chordata; class Mammalia; order Diprotodontia; family Phalangeridae; genus Phalanger; species Phalanger gymnotis. Next base: position 6,047 of record JAQQSZ010016065.1, on the reverse strand, counting down.
GGACACACTTCCCCAATAGGTCCTCCCAAGGAACTAACAACTCTCTGGGCAACATCTCCTCCTGGCCCAACTGGCCTCTCAAGACACCTTGGTCCATACCTGCATCTTCTCTATTTGTCAGAAGAAAAACCCCCTTCTCTTGGCCAAAAAGAGGAAATGTCAAGATATGAGATATCTTGTTTCCCAGAGCTAAGGCCCAGCAAGCAAGCTGTAGCCTGAGATTAGCGTAACAACAATCCTTTGTGCTCACTGTCTAGAGTCTAGGTAATCTCAGCCACAGCAAAATCCCAGAACTGACCAGCACCAGTTACTCTCTGAGCTCAGATAAGTACCTGCTGCATCCATGCTCTGGTCATGAAGCCTGCTATGAATCAAACTTGTCTCATTGTTACTGTTACCCCTCACTGTCAGTGCTGCAGCTCATTGCGTAGCCAATGGTATAAGTATTAAGATCTCCCTGCGCTGCCGAGTCCCTCCACTAAGGGCAGGGCCCAGTACATGGCTAATCTGCCTCCTTGCTTGCAAGCCATTTCCCTCACTTTGAAATTAAACTTCTCTTTGATTCCTGACTCTCCTGTCTCTAGCCTGATCTGTTTGGTTATAGCCATCCACAGGTTAGAGGCCAATTCAGTATGCTTGACCGATCCTTATCTCCATTAAGAGAAGCATAGTGTCTTATTCTAGTGAAATAAGTCCTGCTGTACTCTGTCATGGTCAAACCATACCTGGAGTATTATGTTTGAGTAGCAAATTTTAGGTTCTTGGTATTAGATTTGTTCTGCTTGGCCCCAGAGAGCTGAACTAATAGCAATGAACAAAATCTACAAAGACAGAAATTAGACTTGATTTGAGGGACAATTTCTTTATAATTATATCTCCCCTATAAGTGGAATGGGGCAGCTAGGTAGTACATTGGATAGAGCACCAGGCCTGGAGTCAGGAAGATTTAAGTTTAAATCTGGCCTCAAACACTTACGAGCTCTGTGACCCTGGGCAAGTCACTTAACCCTATTTGTCTCAGTTCCTCATCTATAAAATTGGGCGGGGGGTGGGGGTTGGAAGGGGAAGAAAGTAGCAAACCACTCCATTACCTTTGTCAAGATAACCATGGACTTTGTCCACTGGGCCACATGGAGTCAGATATATAACTGAACAACAAATAAGTGAAATAGGCAGCTGCATTGGGAGAAAGTGGCCTGCTTTTCTTTAAGCAAAGTCTACACGGCCACTTGTTGGGAATGCTGTAGTTAGGATTTTCACACACAGACTGTACTAGATGGCTGCTGAGTCCCCTTCCAATCTGAAATCCAGTGACTCTGTAGGAATAGCAATTCTTTCACATTAAATATTTGTGCAAAATTAATCCTAGGTTAATATCCAAAAATGAGTATGCATGAGCATTTTTGACAATACATCATTTCATATTGAATGTTTCAGTAGGGAAATTATAACTAGCATTGAAATTATATCATATAATCCCTATTCATGTGGTATGTCATATTGAAGTTCCATGCTTCAGTTTGGGAAACTCTTGCTGCAGATCTCCACGATCCCCTCTTCTGTAATGCTATTCTCTCAGATCCATAAGCAAATTGCTTAACTTTTCTATGCCTCAGTTTCCTCACCTGTAAAATGAAGGGTTTAGACTCAGCAGCCTCTAAAGTCCTTTTAATCTCTAAGTCTTGGATCCCACAGCCACTACTAAGTGACTCAAACTAAGCTTATAAACTAAACAAGCTAAAGTGTTATCACTTGACAGATAATGCCCTAGGTTACATTTATATTTTTAATTCATATAATGCAACTACATTCTTTGCATGGAGAGTTCAAACACTGTTGCCAAAAACCCATAGAGAAACATATCTGGGAGCATATATGATCCCACAAAACCATTCTATGGGTAATGCCAACATAGTGTCAAGTATATAACAACTAAAAAAAAAGACAACCCCGAACCAATACCTGAACTCAGACTCTACCCCTGGAACACTAGGATCTGATAAGAGAGCTTTCATACCATTTCAAGTCATTTTCAAAACAGGCCTCAGTGCTCACATCTTCCCTTACACCTTTCCAACTCTAGCTCCTCTTTATGTTTTCCCCTTTTAGAATGTAAGCTCCTTAAGGGAAAAAAAACCTGTTTTTCTTGCTTGTTTTTATATTCCCAAAACTTAGCACAGTGCCTGACATATATATAGTAAGAATTTAATATATTTTAATTCATTTATTTGCGTCTTCTTTTATAAGTGCAGAGAAGAGAAATCAAATAAAAAGATATGGAAGAATCAAAGTAAAAGGTATCATTTCTACCTTGGAACATGGGGGAGGCATTGGTCAACGAGATAAGGAACAATAACATATAGTACAATTTAGCCAAAACAGAGTCCTTGAAGAAAGGGGATGGGGGCTGAAGATGGGGAGGGGAGTAAAACGGAGAGTTGGAACTAGAATGTGGAGAACCTAAATTCTAAACTAAGGAGTTTGAGTTCTACCCCTTAGCCAATGAAGAGCCATTAAATGTTTTCAAACGAATACGAATTCCTATGAAGTTTGTGTATAAATACAATTATTTTGGTAGCAGAATGATGATTGAATTAGAAAGGTGAGGGACTGGGGGGAATCATTTTAAAGAGGATAGTAGTACTAGTACTAGTAATATTATAATATCAACAATAGTAAAAGAAGATGGATGGAAGAGATATTTTAGGAGGTTAGCTAGCCAACTGGTTAGATACGGGGAATGAAGACTAGGAAAGAATAATGTAAATGATACTCACTTAAGTGCTTCATGTATCAAAGACCCATAGTCTGTCATTTGCATGTCCTTGTCTTTCTTGCATAGATTCCCAAACTTATTTGTCCTACCGCCCCCTTTTCATTTAAAAAAATTTCCTCAGTGCCCACTTGGAAATCTTACAAACCAAACTAGGAAAGAAGTCTTAGATTATGTATATAATTGCACCTGATTCTACTACTGTCCCCTTGGATTGTTCCAGTGTCCACCAAGGGGCGGTATCACCCACTTTGGGAACCTCTGCGAGGGTATAAGTGAAACATGGGGAAGAATATACAAGACAACTATTATATCCATACCTGGCTCTAGCTGATGGATAAGAAATTGTTTTCTGAATTTTTATCTTTTTTCAATCCACAAGAATTTATTTTTCTTTTTCTCCCACCCTTTCCTCCACTTGTGGAGGATGGGGGGGAGGGTGGTATCTGTAACAAGTAGGCATAGTGAAGCAAAACAAAATCTCAGTATCATTAAATATTCACATACTTAATTCACAAATATTCACAATATCATTAAATGTTGGTGGGATATTAATCATTACTAGAATATTGCTAGATAACTTTCTGAAAAGGAACAGATTAGAGAGGCAATGGAGTAGTACTTACATATCTATGGTCCTGTAAAAAGAGCACAGGATCCAAAGTCAAAGGTTACTTATTATTTCTCTGACCTTGGCAAGTCATGTCACCTCTTTGGGAATCTGTTTACTTAGGGTATTAGAGATTCCTCCCTGCTCTAAATCAATAATCCTATGATTCTCTGCTCAGGTCGTGGAACACATGAAGGGCCTCTCAATACTAAAGGGAGCAAAGAATCATGAAATGGAGAACATTTGGCTACAGATCAATAACAGAGGAATAGAAACAATATCATAGTGTATTATAATAACAATAGCTAGAATTTATATATTGCTTTAAGGTTTTAAAAGTGTTTTGTTATCTACACAACAACCTGAGGAGGTAGGTGCTGTTATTCTGCCCATTTCACAAACGAAGAAACTGACATAAGTAGAGGTTCAGTGACCTATCAAGGGTCACGCTTTCTGAGGCCAGATTTGAATGCATGTAGTATGGTCTACTACCCAAGAGACAGAAATGGTTTACAAATGTGGCAAACAGAGCAAAAATTTGGCAGTGAGGTAGGATGTAGTACAGATAAAGATTTCAACTATCTAAATATATACAAAAGCTCTCAAACTCTCTATCAAAAAGCAGCAGTTCACGAATTCTTGCCCTGCCTTAATAATAATTGCATGCCTCAGTAAGTAAAAGGAACAACAAAAAAACCAATAAAGAAGATAAGGTTTTTCTAGAAGAAATGATGAGAACCCCTAACAAGTGACCACTCCATTTTAGAGTTTGATAGATAAGAAAAGAAAAAGCTGGTATAGTTGTACATACACATCATACTTGGGAAGAATACTGCCAAGGAGTCGACAGTAAGGCTAGGAAGAATCCTACACCCTAAATTTTATAGAGGAAATAAGCCCAAGAGTGTCTGTATGTTATAAAGAATAAAATACTTATGAGAAAAAACCAAAATAAAATAAAAATTGGAGTAGACTCCAATGAGGAAGAAGAGGTGTTTAATGAGATGATGTATGAATGTATAACTCATTGCATACACATGGATTTTAATAAGACATGTACAAAATATGGAAGATTAGGCAAGTATCCAAGAATGAGTATGAAAGATTGAAGGAATTCTGTAACAATGTCAGAAGAGCAAGAGCTCAGAACGGAGACTAATAATTAGAGCTCTCAAGAATGAAAGTGAGATGTACTCTAAAAGGTAGCTTATCTTGGTCTAGAATCTTGAATTCATTGAGGGTAACTTCATGTTCTTTTATTCCTTCAGGCCTCATTTTCCTTGAGTTTCAATTCCATCTACTATTTTTGCTCTGTCCTTGAAGGTCATTCCTTGGTGGAGAAGATGAAATGAAAAAAAGCAAAAATAAATTTGAATATGTAAGCTTTCTCTTCATTTTCAAGGATCATTGTCTTATATACCCCCAAACAATTGTCCTACACTATTGTGATTTCCCTTTTGCCCCCGAAATAGCTGACAACATTCATTTTTGTGACATAATCACAAAATCAGGAGTTGTAAGGGACCTCAGTGATTATCTAGGCCAACCCAGACCTAAAAGGAATTTATAGTATACATACTTGACAAGTGGTCATCTAGCCTCTACTTCAAGACCTCCATACACAATCACGGAAGATGGAAGAAATGCCACAGGATCAGGAAGGGAATAGATTTCTCAATTTCCAAAGCAAGGAAGAAGCAAGATTCTTTAAATGATAGGACACTGAACTTGATGTTGATTCCTGGTAAAATTCTTCTGTGGGGAAAATTCTCTTTGTACTGAGAGCTCTGTAAAGACCAGGCTTTCTTTCTGTGTGCAGGAGAAACTTTTCATTTCTCTTTTCTTAATCGTATTTGGGTTGGAGGAGGACTTTGCAAATACCAATATAAGAAGTAACCCAGGCAGAGCCAAGATGGTGGCTAGAAAGCAGGGACTACCATGAGCTCCCCACCAAGTCCCTCCAAAAACATATAAAAATGGCTCTGAACCAATTCTAGAACTGCAGAACCCACAAAGTGTCAGAGGGAAGCAGAGCTCCAGCCCAGGACAACCTGGATGGTCTCTGGGTAAGGTCTATCCCACACAGAGGAGCTGGGAGCTGAGGGAAGCAGAGCTGATCAGAGCAGAGCCCAGCCTGGGCAGCGCAGACCGACCAGACCGTGGACCGACCAGACCAGGAGCCCGGGGGGAGCGTGAACTAGAGCCCTGAATCAGTGAGCTGCGGCATTTACCAGACCTCTCAACCCACAAACAGCAAAGACAACAGAGTAGGTTAGTGGGAAAAGCTGCTGGGGACAGGGAATTTGGGGTTTGGCTACTGCCCCTGGGGCAGGGGAGGTGGGGCAGCTACAGAACTACAGCTGCAGTTGCTTCCAGCCCCAGGCCCACCTGGTGGGAGGAATTAAGTGGCTGATCAGAGCAGGAGTGAAGAGCCTGCTGAAGATCTAAGCCCAGTCCGGGTAGGGGGTTCTCGGGGAAGCAGGAGTGCTGGTGTGGCAGCGCGTACCCCGAAGCGTGAAACATAGAACTCTTTAGTACCCCACTGAAAAACTCAAGGGTCAAGTAAGTTGGCTGGGAACATGGCCAGGTGGCGAAAACACACCCAGATTCAGTCTCAGACTCTGGAATCCTTCTTTGGTGACAAAGAAGACCAAAACATACAGT
>JAQQSZ010016064.1:0-11123 GCA_028646595.1 Phalanger gymnotis | reverse complement strand
AAACTCAGTCGCGCAGCTTTTCCCACTAACCTTCTCTGTTGTCTTTGGTGTTTGTGGGTTGAGAGGTCTGTTGGATGCCACAGCTCACTAATTCGGGATGCTAGGGCACTCTCCGCTCGTCTCCTGGTCTGGTAGGTCCGCGTCTGGTCTGTTTTCGCTGTGCGCGCTGGGCTCAGCTCCGCTCCCCTCAGCTGGGGCCTGGAGCTCCGTGTGGGACAGACCTTACCCAGAGACCATCCAGGCTGTCCTGGGCCGGAGCCCTGCTTCCCTCTGCCACTTTGTGGGTTCTGCAGCTCTAGAATTGGTTCAGAGCCATTTTTTAAATAGGTTTTTGGAGGCACTTGGTGGGGAGCTCACGCCAGTCACTGCTTCCCAGCTGCCATCTTGGCTCCGCCCCCTATTTATCTGCTCTTGTGTTGTTCTAAGTGAGCTCTCTCTGTGCTGGGGAAAGCCATTCATGTGGCTGCACACTTTCCCCAGAGAGACCAAAATGAGGTTTGGCAGTTTTCGATGGGTTCTGATTGTCCACGCTTGGGTCAGTGCTACATGCAGTTGCTTTTGTATGGGACATTCTTTGTTTAGTTATTTCAGCTGTAAAGGAAAGTAGAACCAAAGAGCTTTGAGAGGGATTGGTGAAACAGGTTTTTGCTCATTGACAAATTTGAGGGGCTGGGAACTTTGTTAACATTATCAGTGTTAATGATGAGAAGTTTTCTGAATTACTGAAATGAAGTTCAGAGACTGAAGAAAGCAAGAACTTGGGAAGTGGTAATCAAGTTCCTGCTTCACTGGAAAAAGATAAGATAATATTCATTAGTTAGAAAACAGACTAATTCATTGGATTAATCAGAGCTGTCTCTATAGGAAAGTCAATTCATTGTCCTTTTTTATTTTTAGTTAGAGACTTGCTATTTTACAAATAGAACATTTACTATGTTTATTTTAGTCACGTCCCTGCTGAGAATTTAAAATCCCTTCTTTCCACATTAATAATACAGGATTATTTCCTATAATCACTTCCTCTAAGGGAATTGGAATAGAGTTGTTTCTTTTCTTTTTTTTTTTTAAATATTTATTTTTAGTTTACAATGTTCAGTTCCACAAGCTTTTGAGTTCCAAATTTTCTTCCCCTCCCTCCCCCCTCCCCAAGATGGCATGCAGTCTGATATAGGATCTACATATGCATTCACACTGAACATATTTTCATATCAGTCATATTGCACAGAAGAATTATAACCAATGGAATGAACCACAAGAAAGAAGAAACAAAGCAAAAAAGAGAGAGAGGAAATAGTATGCTTCCATCTGCATTCAGACTCTGTAATTCTTTCTACGGATGATATAATAGTAATTAAGGTGGGACTTTTGGCTCTTCTTCTCTTAAGTGCCATTAATGTTTCTGGCCTTTGTTTGAATGGGGCAGATAAAGTGGGATCTTGTCTTGGAATGTTTCTCAGCACTAAGACAGTCAGGAGTCATTGGCTTATACATGGTGGTAATGGGAATTAACTTTCCCACACCTTAAATGGGATTTTTCACTGTTTTTTGAGTGCTTCTCAGCACTGAGGTAATCAAGTGTCCCAGGGCCCTGAAACAGGTATATAAGATCCAAGGTTGGTTTTTGACTTTTGGGGCACAGTAACAGAAGGAGTGTTGAGACTCTGGGCAAGTTGTTGTAACTGCCTCCCTCCACCCCACCCACTTTGATAAACCAGACAGATATTGGTGATTCCCTGGTAACTATGAATTGTGACTTGAATCAGCCAAGGTCTGACTGCTGATGTTTGTAATTTGTTTGTATTTGCTCTGAAGTTCAGGTTGCTAGCTTTTCTCCCGAACTAAGTGAATGAATGATATTTGTATGTTTGATTAAAGTGAGATTGTTAACCCCTTAAAGTTGATTTCCTTAGTAAAGCAGATTAAAAGAACCTGTGCTGGCAGCTTTTGTTGCTGGTCTTGTTGGGTCTTACACCCCACAACAGCTGCTAGGCGAATTGTTGCTACAGATGGGGATAGCATTTTCCGTCATGAAACTTTTGGAGTTGTCTTAGAACCTTGCATTGCTGAGAAGAGCCAAGTCTATCAAAGTTAGTCATCATCCAATGTGGCTGTAACTGTGTACAATATTCTCTTGGTTCTGCTCCCCTCACTCAGCATCAGTTCATATAAGTCTTTCCAGGTTTTTCTAAATTTCTTATAGCAAAATAGTATTCCATTACATTCATATAACACAACTTGTTCAGTTGTTCCCCAATTGGTGGACATCCCCTCAATTTCCAGTTCTTGGCCACCACAAAAAGAGCTGCTATAAATATTTTTGTACAGGTGGGTTCTTTTCCCATTTGTATGATCTCTTTGGGGTACAGACCTAGAAGTGTTATTGCTGGGTCAAAGGGTATGCACAATTTTACAGCCCTTTGGTCACAGTACCCAATTGTTCTCCAAAGTGGCTGGATCAGTTCACAACTCTACCAACAATGCATTAATGTCCCAATTTTCCCACATTTTCTCCAGCATTTATAATTTTCCCTTTTTGTCATGGAGTTCTTTCCTGACCTCAATTTGCTTGTTTGAATTTCAAGGTTCCATACTGAAAAATGGTAATCAAAACTTTTGCCTCATTTCTGATAAGATTTCATTATTAAATTTAGTACGGGTACTTTTAAGAGCAAAATAAGGATTATGCAAAGGACTTTAAGATTTGTCTGGGTGCAGCATTCTTGATATAGCATGGTACCAAGAAAGAAGTACTTCCTGGAATAAAAGATGATTACTAAGTTGTCACTCTAGCCAATGTCAGATGCCAGCTAACTATACATGCACTACACATGTATTCTGAACTGAAAAGCCTCAATGATGGAAACACGTTTCGACACCTAAGTAGTTTGTAGCAATGGAGATGGATTCATGGTCTAGGAATTAATTTCATACATTCTTAGGACTTTAGTCTAAGTGTCATTACTGGTCAATCAACAGACATTTTTAAAGTGTCTACTTTATGTCAGGCATTAATAGCTTTTGCTCTCAAGGAGCTTACATTCCTCATGTGGAGAAAATATGCACATTCATAAGTAGACAGAGCTTAGTCTTTTTATTAATAATCCCCTGAGGCCATAAGCCTTTCATTATCTAGGCCCAAATCTCTACCTAGTCTGGCCCTTTATTGTCCAGCTACTTTCCACCCTTGATACTATCAATATCCATGCCTTCAGCTTACTTTCCACCCTTAATCCCATTCTGTTGGTTCCTGGAGTCTGACTTCATCCCAGTCCCATCAAGCTCCTCCTCAGACTCCTCCTCAAGACCCTCCATAAATCCCTCCTCCCATCACCCCAAGAGCACCCTAGATCCCTCCTACAATCTTTGTGTGTATAAGTTTCATCTTGTCTCTATGAAGGGGCTCAGATTCAATCTAGCTCAGATTAATCTGGCCTGCTGGCATTGGTGTCACAAATGCTGAAGCTGCTTAAGAGTTTGCACAATATGGCGAATCCTTAATAAACTTTGTCTTTTTCCTTGGCTGAGAAGGCTTGAGTCAAATTCATTTGGCCGGACCTGGCATGTCTGCATTTTGGGGTCTCGAGCACTCCTCAACCACAAACCTCATCATTTTTATGTATAGATCAGTTTTGCTTAATTTTTCTGCTTCCTTTTTTTTAAAGTCGTTTTTTATATAAGGAATGGCTTTCTGGGAAGGAGGGAAAAGAGAAAAGGAAATTTAAATGATTCAAAACAAAATGTATTAATAAAATATATTTTAAAATATAAAATACTGTAAATTGTGTAGGGGCAGCTAGGTGACAGTGGATGGAATGTCAGACTCAGAGGCCAGAAGAGCTGAATTCAGATATTTTGTCAGGAACTTAATAGTCACCCTGGTGTATCAGTAATTAAGGTGGGACTTTTTGCTGTTCTTTTAAGTGCCTTTAATGATTCTGGTCTTTGTTCGAATGGGGCAGGTAAAATGGGATGTTTTTGTCTTGGAATGTTTCTCAGCACTAAGAAATCAGGAGTCATTGACTTGTATATGGTGGTACTAGGGATTAACTTTCCCACACCCTAAATGGGACTTTTCACTGTCCTTTGAGTGCTTCTCAGCACTGAGGTAATCAAGTGCCCCAGTGCCCTGATATGGGTATATAAGATCTTAGCGTGGTGTTTGACTTTTGGGGGCTCACTCATGGAAAGAATGTTGAGACTTTAGGCAAGTCATTGTAACTGTCCCCCCCCCCCTCCCCCCGCTGTGATAACACAGACAGAGATTGATGTTTCTCTGGTAACTATGAATTGTGATTTGAATCAGACAAGGTCTGTCTGTTGATGTTTGTAATTTCTGTATTTGTCTTGAAGTTCAGGGGCCTGATCTTTTCCCCCTGAACTAAGTGAATGATATATCTATGTTTGATTAAAGTGAGATTGTTAACCCCTTAAAGTTACTTTCCTTAGTACATCAGATCAAAAGAACCTGTGCTAGCAGCTCTTGTTGCTGGTCCTGTTGGGTCTTCCATCTCAATAACTGCTGCTAGCTAGATTGTTTTTACACCTGGCCAAGTCATTTAACCTCCCTGAGCCTCAATTTCCTCATCTGTGTAATGAGGATAGTAATAACATAGAGTTATCATGAGGAGAAAATAACACAACTCATGTAAAGAACTTTGTAAACCTAAAGCATTCTCCAGATGCTAGCTATTAATCATAACCATAAGGCAGTATGGTAGAAGAGAGTTAAGAGACATGGAATTAAGTCTTAGATCTGTCATTGACTAGTTTTGTGGCCTCGGGTAAGTCATGTCACAATTGGTGCCTCTGTTTCATTTGTAGAATGAGGGGCTTAGACTAGATGATCAATGAAATCCCCCCTAGTCTTAATGTTCTGTGAGTCAGATTTGATTATGACTCTCTGCCTTTTCCCCAGAACTCAGTGGTCTGAAGGCAGAATTCATGTATCGGTATGCAAAATGTTTAGATTTTCATGCTAACTCAAATATGTCACATGTGTGTTGGAGTTCTTTTCAGTATTAGAAGTTTATTCTTTCACAGTTATCAAGGTTACATTTATACCTACTGAGTGTTCCAGTCAGAAATGGGTTCTTGAACTGCTGAGGCATGGAGTTTTTTGTTTTATTTATGCTTACTGTGGGAGGTAATGTTGTATATGGAATTTAAGCCATTTTTATCCAAGAGTAGTTGAATCACATGGCACCAAAATATTTTTCAGAACCAATTTACCATAGCACAGCTGTATCATAACATCAGAGTACTAGTGAAATTAACAAATGCTTGTATATCATTAAGAAGCTTCCACAGACACAAACCTATTATTATTTAGTACTGATTCAAAATTCACCTACCCAGTTTTTGAGGAAGGATATGAAATTGAGAAAAAGCATACCAGATTTTCTTTTCTTTATTTGATTCAGAAATTTCCAAATCTAAAGCAGGCATCAAATATATAGATAAAATAAATTAGAAAATATTTACTGAGAGCCTCCTATGTGCCCAGATTGATACCTATGTTGTGTGAGATGAGAGAGTATGGTCTCCTGCCCTGGAGGAACCTGTGATCTTACTGGGTAGACAAGATCAACTCCCTTGAGACAATAGAGTGATAAAGTATTTGGTAGAACCATGATTTCACCCATGTGGGGCCTCTGATGCAGAACATAATCCTTCTATGCCATATGAGACTTGATGGAAGAGGGAAGTCTTGAAATAGGGTTGGAAGGTTGGGTAGAATACAGACAGACTCTCTGTATATGTAGGACTCATTAACACATCCCAAGCATGGTATTTCACATTACTAGTGATTTTTGATACAGTTACAAAGAATATTCAATAACTGAAAAATCTTCTATCACAAATGCTTTTGTGGGCTCCTGACCCTTTGTAAAATTCCCCCTTGCTTATAAAAGTAGGTTATTATTAGTTATTTGTGCACACTAACACTTGGATAGCTTATTATTATTATTATTATATTTTTTGCCACACCTGTGTGTTGACTATAGGCATGACCCTGCTTAATGTGCATTACTATCTTCCTTGGTGATAGAATCCATTACAGAGAAATGACAAAGAATGGGATGAAGGAAGAAGTGGGAATGGGAAAGAGAGAATTTAATGGAAAAGACTGTGAATGTAAAGACATTTTAGTAGAATTTACTATTTAAATAATTGTTTTTGAGATTTTGTATGAATTTAGTTATCAATCACATTTATAACTTATGCCTAGCTAATAAAATTTTAAAATATGAGATCTATTTGAAACTTTTTAATTCTTTGGGCCTTACATAATGTGAGGAATTTTAAATACAACCAAGATGAATGTTAGTGTAAGTTAATTTTTTTTTTGATGTTATCATTAAGGAAGCTAATATTGTCACACAAATCAGTGGAAAAGCTGCATGATTTCCAGTAAGAACATAATTTAAAGAATCATCTCTGCTGAGATGTTTGCAAACTTAACCTTCACTCATTGTACATGATATTAGTAATCGTGGCATGTATAACACATATTATGCATGTGTGGTGGAAAATGCCAAGGACATTTTGCTTTCAACTTGTTTTCCTCTGTGCTTTAGCATAGCACCATGTGCAAACTGACACTTGTCATGTACTTTTCATGATGCTAATGGGGAGAAGGTCCATTGAACAAGAAAGTCTAGCATATTCTAACACTGAATCATATAGTTCAGTTTCAATTATTTGCTCTAATGGAATGAAAGTGGCAGAGGATTATCCCGAAATAGGTAATCCAGAGAAACCTTTATGTGTTGGTTTTTGCAAGGAATGTTGTGTGAGTTTCTCCCCTAGTAATTTCCTCCTTCCCAAGTTTTTGCTGCTGTGGCTGTTAAACTAGCTTCATTCCCAGAGTATATGCCACTTGACTGGAGGAAGCGTTCCCGAAGTGCAGACAGGAAGGAGGGCCAAACAACTTTCACTGGATAATTGAGATCTGACTATATGGAAAATATGCAAATATGAATCACATTTTATTAGCTCAGCACCAAGATTTCAGAGTGTTAATGAAATTCTTATGCCTTCTGTTTTTGAAATTTATTAAATGAGTACAATATTTACGTTGCTTTTTTGGAAAGTGATTTAGCTTTCCCTTAAGGTAGAAAAAAGCGTCAGTACTTTTGTGAACATAAAAAAAAATGTGTTGGGAATATGGGCTAGTGGTGTAGGATTTTTTTTTTAAGGGTGAACAAGACTTCATATTAGAACGTGGGTCCACATTACATGTAGAAACAAATGTCGTTAGTATTTTGAGTTAGAGTTTAACTTCACTGGCTTGATCATGGCCTTAGTACATTTATTTCCCATCTGCTGACCTCTAGTGAAAACATTAAATCATTAATAAGTGAAATAATTCTGTATATAGGCCCCTGGATTGTATTCACATGTAGATTAGATACCTTTCCATTATATTTTGCCCACTTCTCTATTCGGGAATGGATTTTGTTCTTAGATATCTGTATCACTTCTTTATGTGTCTTGGATATTAGACCTTTGTCAGAAAAATTTGTTGTGAAGATTTTTCCCACTTATTTGTCCTCTTATTCTGACTATATTTATTTTGCTTGTGCAATAGCTTTTTAATGGTGTAAAAACACAATTGTCCTTTTATCTTTTATGATCTCTGTCTTTTGTTTAAAAATTCCCCCTTCTGCCTCTATCATTGCAATAGCAATTCACAAATTCTCTGTTCTCTGTCCTCTCCGATCTATATGGTTTCCAGAATAATCTTTTTTGTACACATATGTCTGTTCATGTCACTCCTCTGTTCAAAAATCTTCAGTAGCCCCCAGTTTTCTTACAATTATAATTAAAACTCCTTGGCTTGGCATTTGAAGCCCTCCAGAACCCATCACCACCCTACCTTTCCACCCTTCATATTCTTCCTCTCCATTAATACCCTGTGCTCCAAAGAAATTGAATTTCCTCTGTGACTGAAGATATACACTGCCCTCTGTCAAGTGAGTATTTTATCTCTGAATTCCTTATCTCTGGAATGTCCACCCTTGGCTTCTTTGCATGTTGTACTTACATTCGGCAAACATTTATTAATTCTAGCCAGCTATTATAGTGCAACATAAATATCTGGTACCATTTCTGATTCCTCTAGTCAGTAATGATTTCTATTTTGCTTTGGACCTCTCTCTCATGCACCTGTCATATAACATTTCACATTACAGCTCTTTGTATTTGTGGCTTCTATGAATTTCATGAGGGCAAGGAACTTGTCTAAGTTTTGTATATCCCTTAGTGCTCAGTACAGGGCCCTGCATACACGAGCCCTTTTCCTCAAGGAATTTACATACTAATGAAGGAAGGAAAGCATTCCAGACATGGTGGACAACTGTGCAAAGGCACGGAGGGGGCTTATGGAGTGTTGTGTGTGAGGAGGTTATGGTATGGAGGGGAATGATGTGTAAGAAGACTGGAAAGTTAGGAAGGGTGCCAGGTTTTGCTAGAGGTAATAGAGAGCCACTGGAATTTATTGAGTAAGAGGAGTTGACATGGTCAGACCTATGCTTTAGGAAAACCACTTTAGCAGCTGGATGAAGGCTGGATTGGATTAAGGAGTGACTCAAGACAAGGAGACCAACTAGGAGGTAATTGCAGTAGTGTTGGCATGAGGTGTTCAGGGCCTGACCTAGAGCGTTGGCCATGTGAATAGAGAAAAAAAAGGTCTCTTTATGTGAGAAATAGCATGAAAGTAGAAAAGACAAGATAGAGGAACTGATAGGATCTGTAGAGTGAGTGAGGGCTTGAGGATGACAACGATATCACAAACATGGTGGTACCCTTGACAAGGATATAGAAGGTTGGAAGAGAGGTGAATTAAGAAATGTTCGTCAAATGAATGCACAACACTCAAAACACAGACTAAGTTTAATGGTAATGGTATTTGCATTTTTGTTTTGTGTAGTTCATTATTTAAAAGGCAGAAATACAGTTTGAAAATATAAATGTTATGGCACTTTTGAGAACTTATAACTTTTCCTCTTGGGGGGGAAGGATACCTTGTGTTACCAGTGACAATGCCAATTAACTTAGATATGAAAGTGAATAATTTCTAAGGAACTTTATGATTTCTGAGGGAATTAAAAATTAATCTCCTCCCCAACTTTAATCATTAAGGTTGCATTTCCATTTTTAGCTTATTGTGGTATATGGTGTGAGATCTTGGTATAAACCTTATATTTTAAGAATTGTTTTCTAGTTTACTCAGTAGTTTGTATTATTGAGCTTATAGTTATATAAGTCTAGACCTAGTGTGTCTTTGTAAGCAGCTTCCCAGACATTTTTGTATTTTAATGTTATTTTGAATGATTTCTTTTTTTCTAGCTGTTTTTAATTACTATGTAGAGTATACGATTGTGAGATGTTTTCTGAGTAAGCCATTATGATGCCTGAAAATTGGTATAATTTTATTTTTGTTACTAGCATTTCTAGAATTTGTTTGCTTTGTTTACCCTTGTATTTATTGGTAGGGCTTCTAGTATTTCTCCATTGCAGATATATATATGTATATATACTAAAAATCGTCCTATACTTTAGGGTCCTTACCATAAACAAGTGCTAGATTTTTCAAGGGTTTTTCTGCCTTTACAAAGATCGTTGCTTCTAACATAGAGTTTAGCCTCTGTTTATTTTAATATTTGGTAGATACTGGTATATTGTTATGATAAACATAAGTTTTTCTTACCTGTTCATTAACACAATTGGGATTACTAAATTTTTTGCAGTTTAGTAAAGTCTATGGACCCTCTCTCAATATAATGTTTTTAAATAATTGAAGGAAATGGTAAATTTATTAGAGAGGTTAGGGAACATAAAGATGTAATTTTTTTTCCACTCAAATTCACAGACCCTCAGAAAAAAAAAATTCTTCTGCCTAATGAAATTTTCTTTGTTGTACTGTGCTTTTTAAAGTGAAAAAACAAAATGAAAATCTCTTTTTTATTGAAGTGATTTCATTGGAATTCATAACATAAATTAAGCCATAGGATAGTTGGCCATCAGGAGCTGCTGAGGCAGTATTGACATCAAGGTGACTGTCCAGGTTACAGAGTTAGCATTAATCTTTTTGTGTCATGTGTACTTTTACATTGATGTAGAGAGCACGACTTCTGTGTAACTTAATCTTGGAGAGTGTCTGTGGCTGAAAAACATGTGGTCTCTGAACCGAACTCACCAGATGGATACTAGGAGCCTTTTGAAGGTCCCTACCTCGCAGTGCAGGACAAGGTTAGAGAAAAGAAATGGCAGGGATTTAGGTTCCTCCAGCATTTCACATTCTCCTGTCCTCTCACTCTAAATGAATGTGTACATACACCAGGTCCCCTGGCCCTTTTTTTTTGCTTCTCTCATCTTTGATGGACAAGCAGAAGAAATGCTTGAAGATGCCACAATGATCAAACAGGGGCTTTGCTCAGGACTCGTTATGGGAAGTGAAGCGCTTACTGGACTTCACCTATATTCAGCTGTAGTGACAGTTGGGATGGCTTTATTGTTTGGTTACTGGCAAGAAGCCACCTTTCTTTATAGGACCAGGCTAGTTTGAGATAGTAGGAAACTGTGGGAATAAAACAGGACCCAATGTGATGATTGCAGTTTTATTTTTTACAAATGAAATATTCAAAGTAGTTCTTTCAAATATCGACACATAATATCAACTTTAGATATTTACAGCACATTGTTGTGATGCTCTTGTAGAAAAAACCTTAAAAACCAGAACCCAATGCAAAAGACCATGTAACTGTAGCCATACAACAACCATGAACCTCTACAGTATCCAGTCACTTTTGAGCACAGGAGTTAGAGCAAGAATACAAAATCAGAAGCTAGTGTTTCCTAGCAACAATGGCTCAGGCCATGAGAACACAATTTTCAGTATGATTGGAACCTCTAACTGTTACATCGAAAGTGAAAATCTTGGCATACACTGTAAACAGCTTTACTTTTCATGAGAAAGTAAGCAGCTAAAAAGAATATTTTTGTGACATAAAGGCTATGCTTCACTTTCTCACTGATACTTTTGCCAGAAGAATATTAAGATTTAGACATCGTCATGGTTCATACAAGTAAAATATTTTTTCAAGGACACAATCTGATAT
>JAQQSZ010016063.1:0-11123 GCA_028646595.1 Phalanger gymnotis | reverse complement strand
GACCCTTTTATTTTCCTTAATGTACAGGAGATATACAATTATATGTAGTGTACCCTGGGGGTACTATAGTATAGTATATGTATACCACATATGACAAATTAAATGTATGGCTTTAAAAATGAAGTTCTAATGAACTCCCTTTATAGTAGATCTAAATTATTTCACTTCTGGTGGCTTCAAGTAATGAATACCTTTATCACATTATGTTAAACTTAGCTTTTAAGGCAAGTTAGTTTAAAATTCTAACCTATTTTAAAATATAAATATGAAGTATCACTTTTTGGGAGGCAGATCATTCAATACAACTTTGGCTTTGCTATTTTTAAATGCAACAATCATCCAATAAAACACCTCTCTTTTATCCTCAGACCTTTATCTGTCAGTTACAGATAATATCACATACATTTTTAAACAAAATTAAAGGTCAAGCCAATAAGGCTTCAGTCACAAAAATTGTTGAGTATCTTGTAAAATTTAAACAAGGCAAGAGAGAACACTCCAGGGAATACTTAAAATAAAGATGAAGCACTTCTTTAGGTGTCAACATATTTAATCAATTCCCTCCCAAAATGTTAAAACCTAATCTCCATCAGGAAAGCTTAAAGGAGGACTTCCAGCTTTCATTTCCTGAGACAGAAACTCTAAGCAATGCTTGCACACTAGAGCCACTCTATTTCCTCACAGCATGTCATCATTGGTTTGAATCAAAGACATTTCTTTAGAGGATAAATCCCCTTAGAGAGCATATTCAAAAATGGACATTGCCAAGGACATCAGGGCAACTGATTAAACTTAGAACATAAATTATAGAATTAATTATACCAGAGCAAAATTATAAGGGCACATAATGGATATGTCCTGATGGTTGCATTTTTTTTAGAAAGAGTGAGGCTACAGGGCACTTCCTCCCACTCTTAATTATTCAAGAAGTCTTCATGAACTAGATAGGATTTAAATACAGCCAGACAGAAAGTCTAGAGTCTATGGGAATGGTTTGACTAAAGGAGCATTCAGCACATTTTGCCTGATAGAAGCAAAAAGGATAATTTGGGAATCAGGCAGGAAATGAGGATAGTAATGATGATCTAAGACAGGGCTTTGAAGCAGCAGTTGATGACACTGGAACTAATCTATACTGAAACAGCAAGATCCAAAAGATTAGAATGACTTGGTCAGAATTACAGAGGACAAAAGGAATTTGGAGAGAGGAAGTAAGACAAATTATAAAGAATATAGAAATGGCCTTGTAAAGGCAGTAGCAAGGGATTGAACCAAGGTGATTAGGTCTTGGATTAAAGCTATTTGGAATAGGAGACAAGTTGTGACAGGTAAGAGTGGGGTGGCTTGTTAAGGTATCTGGATCACCACTAAATCCTACAATTATGAGAGGCAGAAGCAGACACAATGAAAATGAGATTTGGGGAGAATGAGTGCTGCCAGCAGGCAGAACTAGTACCAGGTATGGATGGTCAGCATCTAAGCCTTCAATAATAAGCACACATAAAAATGTGCAAGAGAGGGCATAATTTGGTGGATAGAGTACTAAACTTGAAGTTGGGAAGACCTACATCCACATCCCACATCAGATACTCAAAAGCTGTATATCTCTGGGCAAGACACTTAACCTCTGTAGGCTTCAGTTTCCTCATCTATAAAAAGGAGTTGATTTCATTGTCCTCTAAGATCACTTCCAACTCAAAATGCATGATACAATGAAACTTCCTGCAGTATGATAATAGATAAGTTACTTATTTTCAGTGTCTCAGGCAACTCTAATATTACAAGCTGCATTGGTAAAGATTTTCCTCACCAGTAACTCTCTATGCCATTGAAATCACAGTCCCAACACACACACACATACACACACACACACACACACACACACACACACCAAAATAATTTGATCAGAAAATACATTTTGAAGAAAGAAACCTTCTAGCTAGGTCCAGATAGTCCCAAATGTGGTGATGCCCCTATAGCAATGTAGTCTTTCTGGGCTTTGGTCTTACTCTCCCAGCCCAGACTGAGACTGGCAGATTTGATCCCCAGAATATGGATGGCTATATCTCCCCTCGGGGTTCTAGGGGGTCTTGGGAGAATTGGAAGATAATTCTAATGCTGCTACTTTCAAGCCCCTATATGTTTTATTTTACCCAAGTATCTGCCCAATATCATCTAACTGGTGAATACTATCCCCAATCATTTTGATCATTTGATATCCCCTTGCCATCATTGCTAATCATTTAACATCAATTAGCTTTTAGAAAAGGAGCTTTGCTGAGATTTAGAAAGATCTGAAGTACAAATACTAAAACTAGGACAATGTCATCTAACACCTCAATCCTTAGGAAGAGTGATTGCTACAAATATTCCTCCCACCAATTTCACTTCTGCGTTTGACATGGATTATAGAAGGTATCTCCTCTACTTATAAAGGAGTATCTCCATTGCTTACAAGACACAGTGTCTTGGCTTCCAGGTTGATTTACTGCTGTGCTGGATCAAGCAGATCTCTCCTCAGAGCTGAGTGTGACTGCCAAAAATCTCCAGTAGCTTTTTTGACCTTTCAAAGCTAACGAGATGATTCTATCTCTGACAGTCCCTTACCATGAGTGAGGGAAAAAATAAACACAATAAAGATAGAAGAAACACCAAGGCCACAAATTCACCCACTTCTGAGTAAGAAAAGTCAGTAGTAAAACTACATTTCCCACCATCTAGCATCTTACAGGAGTTCTTGTTTAATTCATCACCAGAGAAGAAAGAGGTAAGATAACATACATGTATCAGAACATGTATACATTCTGAAATGGAAGGAATCATGCATTTCTGGACATAGGTTTAGAAGTTTCCACATGGATACCCAGTAAGCAGAAAACAGTGCCCATGTTCTAAGGACTGTGACCCTATTGGCTAGGGGCCCTATAAAACTCCCAATACACTAAATTTTGTTTCCTCACTGTAAATACTGTAATATCCCAATATTTTCTATCTCATTGATGATCCACATGTATCTACTTAATTTGAAAGTTTGCCAATTGTTTTGCACAATGTAACCCCATCTTCACCCTCTACAACAGATGCTGGCACATCAGTTGCAGTTATTTTTATGAAGGACTTTTCACAAGTACTTATGACCATTGAAACACGAAATTAAAATACAGTGATACTTGAAGTACCTATACCACAATATTACTCTGAAGAAAGCCTTTTGTCAACTAAAACATGACACATAAATAAATGTCAGCAATTAGGATCTTGCTTGTTACTGCTGTCCTAATTGGGAAGGGAAGGAGAAAGAATTAAGCATTTATATACTGCTTACTATGTAGCAGGCATTGTGCAAAGAACCTTTTCACAAATATCATCTCATTTGATCCTCACAACAATCCTGGGAGGTAGGTGCATTCATTCAAATATTATTCTTGTGTAGTTGAAGAAATTGAGGCAAACAGAAACTAAACGACTTGCCCAGGGTCACACAGCTGGTATCAAGTCTTCCTGATTCCTGATAAAATCCTGTGCTCTATCCATTGCTCTATCAGCTCCCAAGTAATCAAATAAGCATTGAATCTAAAAGGAAAGATATGAATGATCAGTAGCAGATAGTTGGTCAAGAATTAAGAAATAAGAGTGGGACAGGCCAGTGCTATATTATCTCTTTTTCTGCATCCCTTTCTGTCTCTCTTTTTTCTTTTTCTTCCCCTTCACTTTTTTTAAGGGAGAGCTACATTTCCAGACGAAGGAAAAAAACTTAGCTAGAATATGAGGATTTCCCATGGCTGGAAAAGAAATGATACAGTTCCATCAAGGACAATGCAATACCCCTTATTGTTGCTGTCATGCCAGCCTGGGTCCAGGCGTTCTCAGAAAACAGGAATAGAAGAATGGAGATTTGGGGTACAATAAATGATATTCTGGAAGTTTTGCCCCTCTGGCAAAGATTGGAGCATCTACATTGGAAATAAATAGTAGGTAAAGGAGCTCTTTTTCTGTCTCTGGATCCATAGATAGCCTCTCTCCATGTTCAGAAGCCAGAGACTAAAGTGTAGCTTGCAGCATGTAATTGCTACTAAATGCCAGTGCCAACTTGCCTACATCCATGAAATGATGGAAAATAATGGTAGTCAGCTTACCAAAAGTAGGATTGAATTCTTTTTGGAAGAAGAGAGCAGAGAAAAGAAGGTAGAAAGTACATAAGGTGAGGGTAAGAAGAAAGAATACAATTAACAGGAATGTCTAAGGAAACGGTCACCAGATGCCCGAAAGGAGGACTCATATGCTACCTCTCATTTATCCAGGAGCTAATTACTCTATTGTACATTAATTGATCTTTCTATTTTATTTTCTCCCTTTTGCTGATAGCCTTACAGAGCTCTTTCTTGCACAATGGATAACATGTCTATCAACATATGCCATAATTGATAGGTAATAGCTGTAAGAGTTATGATGTCAGGGGACTTGATGGCAAAACATACCTCCTACTTATCAGCAAAACAACAGTAGAAAATGATATAGAATAGAGCAAATATTTCCAAACACAATCACCATGTTAATTTATTTTGCGTCATTATACTTGTTTTAAGGAGTAAGGGATGGGGAGTATGGAGGTTGTTGGTAACAGTGATATTGGGGGGAAAGAGTATAAATAAATCTTTTGTGGGGTGGGGGTTGTTTTGGTTTTGTTGTTTGGATTTTGTTTTTGTTTTTATATTGTTAGGAAGAGGTAAAAAAGGGGGAGGGTGGCAAAATCCTACAGAATGTAAATTCCTTGACAACAGAGTCCATTTCTTTTCTTGTCTTCATATTCCCATCCCCCAGAAAATTGTCTGACATACAGAAGGCACTTAATAAATGCATATTTAACAATTAAATTGAATTTTTGTTTTGTTGACATTGCTTATAATGTATCCATGCACATATATGTATGTGTATGTGTATGTGTGTGTATATATGCAAAATATTCCAAACATCAAAGAGTATCTTGATCCCAATGCTTTGGTTACAATTCTACTTGAAATTCCTGCCCAAGATCATAGCTATGTATACATTCAATCAGATGTCCATCTATTTTCAAGACATAGTCTAAACAACATGCATTTTTCATTTGCATCGTCTGATACAAATTGTTTGACCAATACCTTTCGCTGCTGTAATTTTCACAGAGGAGAAGTTGTTATCTTTCAGGACTCAATGCAATTAGTTCAATGTCATTTACAAACAGGAACATTTGAAGAACCTTGTAATCAATATGGGAGTCTTTACTTTGCTAGACTCTGCAGGGGATAACTTCCATGACATTTGTGAAAACCTAAGGTGAGCATATGGCTATCAGTTTAATATCTCATTAGAGGTCAGTGCTTATTAGATTTTCTAGCCAGAAGTCATAGGAATATGGATAACTTTCCTATATATAGGGGAGATCTCTTCTTTGAAGAGAACTTCCAAGGTTGCATTTTGTTCTATCAAATGCTTTTAGAAAATCAGTAAACAAGAGATACAGATGGAGCTTATATTCTTTCTACCTCTCAGTCAAATGTGTGACTCTAAAGGTGTTATCTGCAGTAGAAAATTGGCTGCAAATCCCTGCCTGCTCCCTTCTCATGTTTTTTATCAAGACTTAATATATTGATAGAACATTCTCATGAAGTTTTATTGAAGAGAAGGAAGCAGTCATGTAGTTTGGTGATTGCTAAAGTCTTCTCAGACATCTTGTCCATGATCTTGTATAGTCCTTTATCATCTTCTCCCCTTTGAGATCACCATATGAGCAGAGAAGCTGGCTGCTTATCCAAACTTGTTCAATGATAAAGAAGAAGCACTGGAGCTATTCTGGCTACACATTTGGTTCAACATCAAAATAATCACCCAGTGCATAGGCATTAGGTGATACAGTAAAACAACTTAG
Source organism: Phalanger gymnotis (assembly GCA_028646595.1). Classification (NCBI taxonomy): domain Eukaryota; kingdom Metazoa; phylum Chordata; class Mammalia; order Diprotodontia; family Phalangeridae; genus Phalanger; species Phalanger gymnotis. The sequence goes on along the minus strand of JAQQSZ010016063.1, from coordinate 5,215 downwards.
AGTTCCGTACCAATGAGTTTTGGAACTAGAATTATGTAATTAATAACATGGTTTTTATCTCTCTCTATTTTAAAATTTCAGTCTACCTAGATCATTAATCAGGCAAGTCAATGAGCATTTCTTAAGTAGTTACTGTGTGCTACCAGGGAAGGGATCCTGCAGTCCTAAGGCCACACATGGGCCTCTAAGTCCTCAAGTTCAGCCCTTTGACTGAATTCAAACTTCATAGAACAAATCCCCTTAATAAAAGGATTTGTAAGCAGAAGTAAAAAGGGAAAGGAATGAATATATTAAAGTCCAGAGTATTACAATAAAAACCAGGAGAGGAATGAAGTATCTTGGGCTTAGGTCCCTCCCCAAATGGAAAACCCAAGAGGAGCTCAGCTATGAAAGAAGAGGGCTTCAGGAGAAGAGGGATTTGCAATAAAGCATTTTCAGAGAGATTCAACAGCATTGATATCAATCCCTTCAGGTATGGTCTTGGGATAAATTCTTTTGGATCTAATATGTAAACATGTGTGAATATATGAACACATATGTGTGCATATATATATACATAAACATATATGCACATACATTTATGTGTATATCTATGTATACATATATACATATATATATATGAAAGACATAGGTTTGTATTGATCAGCAAAAATAGAGATGGATTTTTCTCTGAATAAAATTTGTCACACTAACAAGAAAAGATATTAGGTTAGAAATAACATTTCTAAGTAAAAATAATTTTTAAAGTCATCTGTAAAAATTCCAGCTGGAAGTACAATAGTCTTATCAAATTTAGCTAAAATACAGAGCAATGCCCAACTGGCAATTTTCAGATCACATGGAGAGGAATGTTCTTGGCAACAACAAAAGAAATAAAGGCAGTTCAGGAGCTGTGGGGCTTTGCAGAGGCACATCCCTACTTTCAAAACTATCCAACTTACTAATCATACCTTTCAAAATCTGTTCTAATATTTAGACTAACAAATAGTGAAGCTGGACTTAACATAATGGAAAAGTTTCTGATACTCTAAGAAAGGGATGTGTGCCATATAAGTTGAACATTACTTTCTTAGGCAATTAGATAATTAGGTACTTAGGCATAGATACTTAGGTACACTGGCACCTAGGTAATTAAGTCCATAGGTATTTAAGTGCTTAGTTCCATAGATTCTTAGGTAATTTAGTATGTAAATACTTGGATTTAGGTAATTAGTCAGTTAAGCATAAAGGTACTTAGATACATTGGTACTAATGTAATTAGGTACTTAGTCATTTAGGTAACCAGTTGACAGGGTACATAGGAACTTATTTATATAAATATTAAGAGAATTTGTATATGGATGCTTTAGCTACCTAAATACTTATGTATATAGGTAATTACCTTATTAGCTACTTAGGTACAAAAGTCGTTAGGTAATTAGATAACTAAATACTTAGGTATTTAGGTACATAGGTTATTTAGATACTTAAGCAATCAGTTAATTAGGTACCTAGGAATTTAGTTATACAATTACTTGGGTACTTAGGTAAATAGGTAATTAAACAAATGAGTACTTTAGGTACTTAGTTGTTTAGATACTTAGGTAATTCAGGTGATTACTTGGGCACTTTGGTATTAAGTTAATCAGTTAACTAGATACTTAGCTACACATGTAATTAGGTACTTGGGTGATCTGTTAATTGCATAATTTGCTACTTAGGTACAAAGATGGTTAGGTTCTTAGGAAATCAGTTAATTAGGTAATTAAGCAGTTAGAAAATGAAGTAGTTAGTTACATAAGTACTTAGATCTTTAGGTTCCTTGTGTATATTTTGTCATTGTCTTGCTCAGTCATTTCAATTGTGTCTACTCTCCTGACCCGATTTGGCATTTTCTCAGCAGAGATACTAAAATTATTTGCCAGTTCTTTCTCCAGCTCATTTTACAGATGAAGAAACTGAGGCAAACAGCCATAAACAAGTTGCCCAGGCTCACAGAGTTAGCAGATATCTGAGGCAAGATTTGAACTCAGGTCTTCCTGAATCCAGACCTATAGATAATTAGGTAATTAGTCCTTTAGATACTTTAGTATTCAGGTAGTAGAGCATTTAGGTAATCTGTTACTTAGGTACTTTCGTAATTAGGCATTCCCAGACACCAAAGCAACTGGCAATCAGACCACTATAATCATTTAATTTTATTTGACTTTTTCTCATTCCCCTGTTCTCAAACTGCACATAAATGATCTTTTATTCCCTCAAGAACCCATTTGGGTATTAAATACATCTTTCATAGTTTCCAAAAGAGTGGCTCTGTTTGGTTTCTATTATTGTTGTTTTAATTTAATTTTTTAAAAAGTTTGCACTTATTTGCCAGCACTATTCCAATAATGCCAATGTGATCAATTTTCTCAAGGCTCCTTGAATCTGTGTTCAGAATAAAAATTAAAGGATGACATAAATGGAGGAATACTCATAGAAGAGGTTTGCTTTCCTAGAAAATATACTAACTAAATAATTTTGTCAACTGTGGCATATTCCCTTCTAGGTGTAAAGGAAAGTGTAAAAAATCCCTTTCACAGGCCAGAATAGCTAAGACATTAGTATAAGCAAAACATTTACTATCTCATAATTAAATGCCATTATTTTTTGGAGCAGTAAATTGTTTATTTCTAGCCAGTGATCAAAATCATGATCTCACAGATTTTGAAGGTTCCTATATTCCCTTGTTACTCCATAAAGTCTTTTTTAAACCCACAAGCATGGAATCCAAAAACAAACATTTAGGATCATTGATCATTGTTGGGCCATAGATTTAGATTTTGAAGGGACCTTACAGTTAAGAAAGAAAACTTAGACTATGTCTACATGCAAACACTAACAAACATTATTGGCTAAAAAATGTTATTTGACAACCATTTACCAAAAAAATAAAAATAAAAAAAACAAATAAACATGTTTTAGGGAGAGGAAGTACTCTATATTCTCAAATTGTTACAGTCTTTTTTTCCATTTTCCCCCTCTGCATAAATTGCAATTTATCATTGTTATCATCATCACTTTAATTATCACTAGTTTTTATGGATAATTACTCTCATGAAAGTTAGCCCATATTACAATCTAATCCAACCACTTAGGCTAGAGATATAGGTGGTTTTTAAAAGCTTGTTTAAGCTCCCATCTTAACCACCACCACCATTTCTCATGTTAACACACTTTCTTGAAATTACTTTGTAAACAGGCAGCTCAGTGGTACAGTGGATAGAGAAGGAAGACCTATATGCTAATCTTGCTCAGACAATCGCTAGCTATTCAACCCTGGGCAAGTCACTTAATCTCTCTTTGCCTCACTTTCTTCATATGTAAAATGGGAGTAATAATAGCACCTGCCTCCTAAGGTTATCATAAGGATCAAATGAGAAAATATTTGTGATGCATTAAAGAGCTAATTTACTGACTGATCACCTTTTACCTCCACATAGACTAATGGTACTTTGTCTAGTAGCATGTTTATGTTGTCTATCCTTTCCTCTAGGAAGTGATTATTTTTGGTTCAGATCCAACTCTTGGACTCATAATTATATGTGACTCTCTTATTATAGAGAAGCCTTTTACCCACACTTCTGGATCCATCTGTATTCATAAGTTCAGCCTTCCTTCTTCTCAGCACTAGTTGCATTTAAAGTCTTCTCAATGATCTCCCTTTTTTTTTTATTATATGTCCTCATTAGTCAAAAAGGTTTTGTGCCACAGTCCCTATGTTAGGACAGAGATTGGGCTTGTGATTCATTGATATAGTGAACTCCTGAATGAGGAAATTCCTTCTACTAATGCAAGTTAGCACCTTCTCTCCAAACTATGATTTTGGAGAGTTGCTTAAGTCAATAGTGTCAAACTAAAACAGAAATGGGGCCACTAAGGATCCCTGTGCAAAATACATTAACTTAGAAAATAATATGTCAGTGTTATCCATGTTTTATTATACTTCTTTTTATCTTGTTAAACATTTCCCTATTACATTTGATCTAGTTCAAGCCACACTCAGAAATATTGTGGGCCACATCTGCACCACTGACCACATAGTTGACACTCTGGCTTAGAGTTCTGAAAAGGTCAAACGATCTTCCCCTTTCTGGGCTGGCTCTAAGGCCTGCACTTTTTCCATTATGCTAAACTGTCTAGCAAAATACACATAGGTGCGTGCCCACACACACACACACACACAATTATTAAAAAAATCTTTTTATCCAACTGTGAAATAGATATTAAACACCAGAATTATAAAAGAATAAAAAGATAGTGATGTGTCCTAGGACCACTTCTGTCTGAGCTGCATCAAATTTAAGATGAGAAGAATGACTGTAATGATGATCATGATGAGGATATGCTGGAAAATTTTTCCACAAATTGATAACAAGCCAGTACTTTGCACTTCCTTTCCTTTTATAAAAATCAGGACATTTGTCCTAAAATCCTACACTTTGTTTCCTGCTTTACAAGATCTTTCAAAGATCACTGTCAATGAGTCATCAATCACATCTGCCAGTTCTTTCATTACCCTAGAATGTAGTTCATCTGGATCAGATGATTTGAAATCCATCAAGAGAAGCCAGGTACTCTCTTAGAAGCTCCTTGTTCATTATCAATTTTTTATCATCCATGTTTGCTGTCTCCTTTCTAGCCAAAGGGCATTCTCTTTGAAAGACACCGCCAAAACAAAATAAGTACTGAACGATTCTGACTTTTCTCTATCATCTTTAGCATTGCCACATTTTCCCCAATCCTATCACTTCTCTGACATCTCTCTGTTTCCTAATAGAGCTTTAAAAATTATTATTACTATTTTTTTTTGCTGTCCATGGCTTTGCTCAGCAGCCTCAATTCGTTCAGAGTTTTAGTACTCTGAACACTAAAATGAGATCACCATGCCCTGCTACTCTGTTTATCTTCTATCACCTATCCTTGCTTCCATACCCATCTGTTTGTTTGTTTCTTTTTAATGTAAATTGGTTGATGAACTTCCTCTTTATTCACACTGGTACTTTTAGATCAGAGGTTCTTAGTTTGAGGTTCGTGAACATTTTTTAAAAAATAATTGTACTTAAATATATGATTTTATTTGTAATCTTGTGTATTTTATTTTGTGCACCTAAAATTATTATTCTGAGAAGGTGTCCATAGGTTTCACCACACTGCCAGAGGGGTCCACAACACAAAAATTGTTAACCCCTTTTTT
>JAQQSZ010016062.1:0-11124 GCA_028646595.1 Phalanger gymnotis | reverse complement strand
GGGGGGGGGGTAGAAATGGGGAGAAAATTTGTAATTCAAGCTCTTGTGAAAATCAATACTGAAAACTAAAAATATTAAATAAATAAATTTTTAAAAAGAAAGAAATTCCTTAAAAGATGCTGTCCAAGCTCTTTTTTTTTTTTTTAACATGGCTTTCAGGTAGTCCAGTAATTTTTAAATTATCTCTCCTGGATTGGTTTTCCAGGTCAGTTGTTTTTCCAATGAGATATTTTACATTGTCTTCTATTTTTTTCATTCTTTTGGTTTTGTTTTGTTGTTGCTTGACTTCTCAAAAAGTCATTAGCTTCTGTTTGCTCAATTCCGATTTTTAAAGAATTATTTACTTCAGTGAACTTTTGTGCCTCCTTTTCCATTTGGCCATTTCTGCTTTTTAAGGCATTTTTTTGGTTGGTGAGTTTTTGTGCCTTTTTTTTCCATTTGGCCAATCATTGGCTTTCTGTACCTCTTTTACCATTTGGCCTAGTCTGTTTTTTAAGGTGTTATTTTCCTCAGCGTGTGTCTGTGTCTGTGTGTGTGTGTGTGTGTGTGTGTGTGTGTCTGTGTGTTTGTATCTCCTTTACCAAGCTGTTGACTCTTTTTTTTTTCATGATTTTCTTGCATCACTCTCATTTCTCTTCCCAATTTTTTCTCTACCTCTCTTGATTTTCAAAATCCTTTTTGAGCTCTTCCATGGCCCAAAGCCAGTTTATGTTTTTCTTGGAGGCTTTGGGTAGGAGCTTTGACTTTGTTATCTTTTGAGTGTGTGTTTTGATCTTTCTTGTCACCATAGTAACTTTCTATGGTCAGAATTTTTTTTCTTTCATTTGCTCAGTTTTCCAGTATATTTCTTGGCTTTCAACTCTTTGTTAAAGTAGAGTTCTGTTTCCTGGGTGGAGGTGAACTTTCCCAAGCTTTAGGGTGTTTGCGCAACTGTTTTCAGAGATACTTCAAGGGAAGTTCTTTCAAGGTAGTATGATCTAAGGAGAGATGTTTACTACTCTCGTGGCCTGTGGTCTGGTCTGTGAGCAACCAAAAGCACTCTTTTCTGCCCTGGAAAAGTGGACTGTGACCTAGATCTGAATACAGACAAAGCAACAGTCCTGCCCCCAGTGCCATCAAAGAGACCCCTGTGATGTCCTTCTGCCTAGTTGTTTGACCCTCTTATAGTCTGTGAGCTGAGAGCTTCAGAAGCAGCCTTTGAAGCAGCAGATTCAGTGGCTCCCAAGGCCTGCTCCTGGTTTGCTGGGACCAGGTGTGTGCTGGACTGTGCTCCACTCTCACCTTGGTGCCATAGACCTTTCCTGCCAACCTGCTAAGTTGTCTTTGGCTGGAAAATTATTTCATCCTGGTTTTTTGTGAGTTCTGCCTCTCTAGAAATTGTTTTATGGCATTATTTAAAGGTGTTGAGAGGTGGTTTTGGGAGAGCTTAGGTGAGTTACTGCCTTTTCTCCACCGTCTTGGCTCCGCCTCCAAGCATAATCTTTTGGAGGAAAAGTGGACATTCTATGAAACAGGGGACTTTGTAACATTCCTGATAAAAAGACCAGAGCTATTCAAATAGAAAATTTAATTTTCAAATACTCAAGAGAAGCATAGAAAGGTAAACAGGAAAGAAAAAAAGTTATTCAATAAGGCTAACCTGTTTAGATACCTACATGGGAAGATGATACTTATAACTCTTAAGAATTATATCTTTAGTAGAGCACCGGTCCCAGAGTCAGGAGGACCTGAGTTCAAATCCAGTCTCAGACGCTTGACATACTTTCTAGCTGTGTACCCTTGGGCAAGTCACTTAACCTCAATTGCCCTGCCTTCCTGCCTCAAAAAAAAAAAAGAATTATATCACTATTAGGACAGTTAGAAGGAGTATACATAGACAGAGGGTGCAGGTATAAGTTGATGTTGATGGGATGATATAAAAAAAATTAAGGGGCTGAAAAGAGGATGTACTGGGAAAAGAGGGAAGGAGAGGCAGAATGGGGTAAATTATATCACATGAAGAGGCAAGAAAGACCTTTTACAGTGGAGTGAAAGAAGGGAGGGGGGCTTCACAAAAGGCAGAGATGGAACAAGAGAAGGTACAGAGAAAAGCCACAGGATGGGGGACCTCCTTTGCAAAGGCACATAGGAGAGATAATGTATGAGATACAGCAAAAAAAAAAAAAGTATGTTGGCTTATTCATCTTCGTATCCCAGCATATAAGGGCTAACATAAAAGTAGATATTTAACGAAATATTTGCAGACTGAAATGGAACAGAACAGAACAAATCCAAAAAAACCCAGGAATTTCTGACAAGGAGTTCTCATATGTTTTGCCAATTAAATTGTTAGTGATGTTTTTCTTCCATTAGTAGCAATAATATAACACTATCAATGAGTTTGAAGTAAATCCAAACAAGAATGAGCAACTAATGCCAAACATTTCCAATTAGTACAAACAATACTTCCTTTTATAAGCAAAAAGAGAAAACTTAAGCCAGTTTGACTTGTTTTAGGGAATATGGTTGCTTCTCAGTAAATATGGAAGTTAACCTGAAAGACTGCAGTTTATTTATTTTTTAATTTTGTAAATCATTGAACTATGTAAGAAATATTTCCAAATGGGTAGTGCAATTGTCCCTTCAGAGTTACAAGCCAACTTACTATAAAAAGTGAGACGATTTTTTAAAAGTTCTGGAGGTCTGGGAAATAAAAAGACATACTCAAGTAAGGGACTGTGAAAGGGAGTTGTGTACAAAGGCCAAGAAAAGGAGAAGAAAAGCCAAAATGAAAAACTTGGAGCCTATTAATAATTTTTCAAAAGGTAGGTATGTTAAAAATGGACAAAGTGAGTTGACAGGGGAGTGTAAATAAAGAGAACTTTAATCAGTCTGTATCTGATCTAGCCTTACCTGAATGCCAGCCTATCTTTTTCAAGCCAGTCATACTGTTTTTGACCCCAGCCCTACAACCTATCACCTTTTCTCCACATATACCAAGACCCTTCTTTGATGTATGTTAATAAAGAGGAGCCCCTCCTTCTCTGTGGGTCACTGGCCTTACTGAGATGGCCAGTCTGACCCTCTTTGTTAACAGTTATACACATCAGTGTTAATAAACTGATTTTGCTCAAAGAACATACCTCAATTTACCTTTATAGCAATTTACTCTCCACAATGTTATCTCACTACCAGACCTATCTAGTCTCAGCAACCCAGATCCAGACCTAGTGCCCTCTGCTGGCTTAGGGCATTGAGGGGGAAGGACTTGATACCATACCACCCACTTTCCAGTACCCTCCCCCAAGCCATACTAGAGGAAGATTGGTAGCATTCCAGAGAGGTGACCTAGACCTAGGTAACCAGGAGGAACCACAGTCCACTCTCCCTGCCTCTCCAGCCACATTAGAGAAACAACAGGCTGGAAGTAACCCAGGCTCATCCTAGCACAAGCAACGGTAATTGACCCTTGCTTGGCAACAAGCATCTCTTGGACACTGTGAATTGTCTGCCATCCCCTACTACCACTATAGCTATCAAGCTCCTACCGCTTGCTTCTCTCTCTATCCTTTTTTGAATTGTTGTTGTTTGTCTTTTGTTTTTGAAGAGGGATCATCGATATCATGGAATGGCCTGACTTGTGAATGAATTGGATTTAAGCGAAGCAGAGTTGCAAAAAGCTGTCAGCTTCACTTTTTATTCCAGCCATTGGAGTCCAGTGGCAAGACAAAAGTCAGAATGACTGGCAGTGGTCTAGATTGCAATGGATGACCTTGGCATCTTTGATATCTTGGGGTAGATATCCCCCTAACTCACAGATTTGAGGCCTGTTGTTCACCCTTAACCTGCTTTAGCCCATCTGCCAGGACATTTTTATCAGCAGAAGTTTTTACATAGTTAATGGTGTCTGAAGGGGGCATATGTGTGTGTGTATCAACCTTTAAAATAAAAAAAAATGAAAATGTTTTAATAATAAAGCATATTTAGTAATAAAGCATCAAGGGCATAGACAAGATGCTGGCATAGCAGTACAACAAACTCCCCACCACTTCCCCCAAAGTCCTCCAGAGCAAATCTTGATGGGGAAATCCAAGAAAAAAAAATCATAATTATTTTTCTAGCCCAAGCTGGCACAGGGAAACAGAGACCTATGGATCCTGGGGGGTAGTGGTCTGACCAGGAATGCTATGGAACACCTTAGCACAGGGAAAGGTTTTGCTTCCAGGCAAGACGAGATCTCAACCCCAAAGCACCACAGGGTGTGGGAACTGGTCAGTTGGAAGCTTATCTCCCACTATCAGGATCCAGAGTGGGACCTATGTTGGGGTGTGATATTCCAGAGTAAGGAATAAACTCAGGTTCTGGCCTGTGTACCAAGCAAGAAGGAGCTTCAGAAGCTAGTAGCAGTGGTGTGATGTGGACTCCTAGAGTAGGGTGGTATTGCATTTCTAGATTCATTCTAATTCTATTCCTGAAGAGCAATAGCCAGGACAAGAATCTTAGACCAAAGAGAAGCCTGTTGTTGTGTCATGCTGACCAGCAGAGCTTTTCAGCTGGCTGTGATAGGGGCTGAGTCCAGCAGCAATCTACTATTGCTCAGACCCAAACCCAGGTCAGTAACTTGCAGAACTCAGACCAAGGAAGCAGCAATCAGACTCTACCCAGAATCAGACCCCTTTGGGAATGTGAAATCTTACAAGTGCCCAGTTTGAGCTGTCCGTGAGTATCTGGAATAACATAACACTCAAAACAATGCAACAAGAAAGCAGCAGCAGGACCAGCCCAGACCTTCTATTCAGAAGTGTGCAAATCCTGACCCTAACATAAAGTCTGAAGTCAAAAAGTAGGCTGAAAGAATGAGTGAACAAAAGAAAAGAATGCCACCATTAAAAAGTTATTACAGTAACAGGAACATTCAAGATACAAACCCAGAAGAAGAGAATAACTTTCAAATATTTAACAGCAAGGCCTCAAAGAAAAACATATTTTGGGTACAAATTCAACTTGAATTCTTAGAAGAGATTAAGCAAGAGAGTTTTTTTTAGAAATTCTTTACATTTTTAAATAAACGAGAGTGCTAGACAAAAAACTGGAAAAGAAATGAGAGTTATCAAGAAAGAATTGGAGAAAAAAAAGAATTGGAAAAGGAATGAACAGCTTGGTACAAGAGGTACAAAACCTTGCCCAGACAACAAATTCTCTGAAAATTAGAATGGACAAATAGAAACCAGTAACTCCATGAGACAAAAAGAAATGTTAAGACAAAGTCAAAAGACTGAAAAAAATTAGAAGAAAATGTAAGGTATTTCATAGCAAAAACAAATGACCCCAAAACCAGATCAAGAAGAAAAAATTTGCATATCATTAGACTACCTAAATACCATGATCAAAAAGAGCCTACACATCATATTTCTTAAAAGAAAATTGTAAAAGGCAGAGCCAGGATGTCAGAGTAGAAGCAGCAACCTAGCTGAACTTTCCCAACATTCCCCTCCAAACAACTTTAATACATCAAATCAAATTTTAGAGCAGAAGAGCCATAAAAGGCCAGGGTGAGACATTTTGCCAGCCTAAGACAACTTAGAAGGTTGGCAGGAGAGGTTTCTGACACCTGGGTAAGGGCCAGCCTGGAGCTCAGCACCTGCAGTAGGTCTTTAAAGAGTGTCAGCAGCAGCTGCTGCTTCAGCTCTCAGCCCATTCAGTAAGAGGTTTGGACAACTGGTAAGAAAGAGATTACAAGGGATCCTTTGCTGACACTTGAACTCTTCCACAATATCCTAGCAGCTTTCTGTAGTGGTGGCACTACAGCCTTTTTCTCCCATTGGTAAGCGCTACTTGGAACTTCTATTTGAAGAAGTGCCCAAGACAGCCACAGTCAATCCTTTATTCTCCTCCTCCTCTGTTCTTTACTTTCTGGAATTCTTTGGTTTGCCCCCTCCCCCTTTTCAGCTCTCTTTTATGTGTTGTCTTCTCTCATTAGAATGTAAATTCCCTCAGGGGAGGGACTGTCTTCCTTTTTGTTTGTATTGGTATTCCTAGCACTTGGCACTGGCATATAGTAAACACTTAATAAATGCTTTATCTACTTTGGCTATAATATAATTTAGCTAATACATCATTTATAATATTTCTTGGGGCAGCTAGGTGGCACAAAGAGTAGACCACCAACCCTGGAGTCAGGAGGACCTGAGTTCAAATCTGGCCTCAGACACTTGACACACTTAATAGCTGTGTGACCTTGGAGAAGTCACTTAACCCCAATTGCCCTGCCTTCCTCCCTCCAAAAAAAAAAAACCCCAAGAAAAAAAAAAGAATATTATCATATTTCTTTAGTGGAACTGACTGCCCTTGTATCATCACATTGTCTAACACAAAGGTTCTTAGTGTATGCAGACACCCAAGGATTCTGTGGTTAGGTTTCAAGGAGTCTGTAAATTTGGTTTTTTAAATATTTTGATAACTTTTTCAATATAATTAATTTCCTTTGTAATCTAGCAATTTGTTTTATACATTTAAAAACATTTTATCCCCAGAACAATGTTTAGCACATGGTAGGCCCTTGATAAGTGCTCTTAATTTGAGATGGGATCTGTAGGCTTCAACAGACTGCCAAAGGGGTTCATGACATAAAGAACCCTGAATCATTTGTAAATGGTTTTACAAAACCATCTAATGATATTAAGTAGTATGTGACAGTGCTGTGAAACAGTGTCTTGTATACAGTGAGCACTTTAAATATCTACTAACACATTCCACCTTATTCTTCTAAACAACTTCATAATCAGAAAATAAACTTTCTTAGCACAAGCCTGGTTTGTTCAAATTAGGTTTCATTCATTTGCAGCCCATTTAACCTTTGGAATTTCTGAGTCCTGTATCCACACAACCTTTGTCAACTTTTCCTTAGTAAGAGATTAAACCAAACTCTGACTGGAATTCCTTTGATTAAGAAGATTTGAGTTAAAAAATACCCCAGGCCAAAGATGCTGAAGATTCTGCTTTTTCTGTCCCTAATGGTAGTAGAATGAAATCATTCAGTTGTCAAGGGCCACCCACAGAGCTTCATCTTTCAAATTGATGTCTTAATGAGAAAACCACTTTAAAGCTTTTAAAAAAAATCACAAAAGTCACTTTAAGTTTTATTGATTTCTAAATACTAAATCCCAAAATGCTGCTTAAATATAAAATATTCCAAATCTCAGCAGACAGAAGAAATTCTTTACACTGCTGTACCCATTTGGAATTTATTAAGGATACATGCCTCAACCAGTAGCTTCTGCATTAGGAGTCTTGTATAAAACAGTTGTAGTATAATTCTATGTATGGACATTTGCATGGACAGTGCAATTATTTATGTTCAAAATTCAAAGGCCACAAGAAATCCTAGAAATTCATAAGGCAATGGAAAAAAATGACTGGTGATGATGAAGCTCCAGCAATTTACCAACAACTTACGTGAAGAAAGTGAAGTGAAAGACATTATCAAGAATGTGTTTGACTAGAAAAGGAGGCACACGGACTACATATGCAGAATGAGAAACAGTAAATGAAGAACACAATTTGTACAATGGTCTTCTGGAAATATTAAAAGAAGAAAAGGGGAGTTTATAGGCAATGTCCTTCCTGAATACCTGTTTCCTAGGTAAGGAAGGGTCATTTCCTAAGGAGTGTGATGCCAAGAAATTTCCCTTTTCTGGTTAGGAGTCTAGTGTATCAGTAAAGCAAGATTCATGACCTCAAAGATGACCATGAACATGGCTGTATAGTTTGGAACTGCAAAGTATAAGAGATTCTTTAGGTAGAAGGCAGGGAAAGTATAACCTTTATTTAGACACCAGAGATTAAATCCCAAAACCAATGACTCCAACTCAACATAGCAACAGTTGTATCCCAAAGCCAGTAAGTCCACCTCAATGTAACAACAAGGAAATTATAACACAGTATTACAGCAAAGAACCAAGTCATCCTGTAACCTTCTCCCCTGCTGCGGCTTTCCCATAAACACTTACAAATCCCAATTGTCTGCTTGCCTGCATTCTCTCCCCACTCAGTTCTTTGGTCTCTACTCTCCACCCTACACTGTCTCTGCAACTCTCTCTCATGTCTCCGAAACTCTTTGGGTTCTGTAGCTCACTAGTCTGCAGATTCTCAGCTCTGTCATTTCAGAGTTCTTACTTCTCCTTGGGCTGAATTCTGACTTTAATGGCTACCTTCTGGGTATATACACTCTTCTTAGGGCCCAAGGGCCTCATGTCCAGTCAGCAAAAGGGTGTAGGCCTGGGGCTTAGCACTTAGTAAGTAAAGATTGTAGACCTGCCTCTAATCAAGTCTCCCTTAACTAACCCCACCTGAGGCCTATTGAATGGGCAAGGGAAAGATCTTTAATCACTGATTAGTATCACATCTAGTTTCTGGGATCATGGTGACTAGAGAATCCTTTCTTTTCTAAGTAAAAGATAGGAGTTTCAGAATGGCATTCCAGAGAAAGAATTTTCTGAGTAGCATGCCTCTCAGAGAATTACCCACATACTCCACTCCCCTAAACTGGAGTAGTAGCAAGGGAATGCAACCACAACATAGGGGAGCAAGTGCTTAAAACCAGCCCTGCCATAAACACCGTATTGCAGTGAGTTATTTAAACAGTGCAGATCCTTTGGGAAAGAGGGTTGCTTATCCAGCATCCCAAAATATGTTTCCTTTCTGAAGAGAGTCCAAACCACAGGATGGCGTTTTGAGAGGGACTGAAAAGGACCTTCTTGGAGAAAGGGAGTCACTGAAGTGAATGTTAATGTGTTGTCCAAGTAGGCTCCCCACTTATGTTTGCTTCAGAGGAGAGTCCAAATGATAGGGTGATGCTGAATTGGGAAGAACTTAGGACCCTGTGTAAAAATAATCAAGGTGAGACTTTTTGCTGTTGACCTCTAATGATTCTGGCCTTTGTTTGAATAGGACATATAAAGTGGGATGTTTTTGTATTTCTCAGCACTGAGACAATCGGGAGCCATTGATTTGTATCTGATGTGATATTGGGGGTGGGGAACTTCTCCATGCCCAGCCTGGGTGAGGTCAGGGCCCTCTGGGCCCTGAACAGGATATATAAGTGCAAAGGTTAGAGTTCTTGCTTGGAGCTCTGAGCCACAGCAGGAATGGCGTGTGTGACTCTGGGCCAGCTGTTCTAATGAGCTCCCCAGCTGTACATCCAGATGTTGAAAACTATGGATTGTGTTTGGTCTGTAATTCAGGGTGCTAGCTTTTTCCCCTAAACTAGGTGGGTGTTATTTGTATGCTGGATTAAAGTAAGATTGTTAACCCCTTAACGTTGCTTTCCTTGAGTAAAGCAGATCAAAAGGACCTGTGTTGACAGCTTCCTGGGTGCTGATTGTTGGTGGATCTTTCACCCCCACGGAAGCTGCTAGCTGGATTGTTGATACACCCTGGTGGAAAAGTAGAACCACTAGAAAGGAGTGAAGGAGTAAGCCTTTATTAAGCACTTACTATGTGCCAGACACTGCACTAAATGTTTTACAAATATCCGATTTGATCTTCCACCAGAGAAAGAAAATGTTTTTTTGATTGCTTATGGGCTATTTTGAATTAGTTTCTGTTTTCTCTGCATTTGTTTATGGGCTCCTTAAAGTCCTTTGTGCCTTCTGCATTTTCTTTGGGGTAAAATAAAGACTATCTTGAACTGATACAGATTTATTAGTGATTTTATTAACAATAATGAGTGATAATACAGTAGTTAGGGACCCAGTTACCCACATCTGTGGAAACGTAAACAAAAGCTATATAGAAAGATTTCATAAAGTAAACTCTGGGTAGGAGCATAATGAGTCAAAGAGGGTAATATCTTTTGGGTTAGTTCCCAAGATATAACTTGATCCAGAGTTTAAGTTGCCCTGGGCCACAGGTTCAAGAGATTTTATACTAAAGCATGGACAAGGGTGACAGCATGAAAAATGAGACTTATAGGAAATCTAATGGTAGAGGGATACTTAATACTAAGTATGGATCATTCAAAGTATTCTTGAATTGTTCAGAACACATAAGCATAATTTAGCATTTATCAATTAAAAAAAGAAATACAGATGTCCTACTATGTTCACTTAGCTGCAACTTACTTAGCTTGTATGACTATAAGTTGTGAAGATTTTTCGATACTTTGAAAAGACAGGTGATTTTTATCAGCGTGGGTATTCTTTCTTGCTCCACTTATGCAGTTAAAATTCCACCTCTCCACTAGTAGATGGTCTTGTAAGTTACCCTGGTTAAAACTACTAATTATTAATATTATGATAACTACCATGTGTATACTGCTTTAAGGTTTGCAGAGCATTTTAAAAATATTATCTCGTTTTATTCTCATGACCCTGGGAGGTAGGTACCATTTTTATCCTCATATTTCACATGAAGACACTGACAGATGTTTAGTGATTTACACAGGGTCACAGATAGAGGAAGTGTCTAAAGCCATATTTGAACTCAGTTCTTCCTAATTTCAGGTCCAGCACTCTATTCACTAGACCACCTAGCAGTAATTACCTGGTAGACAGTGTTCTAAAGATAAGCTTTTCAGAACTTACCTAGCTGAATCTCAATTGATAATCCATTCTGTTGTCCCAGAAACCTTTCCAGTTCAGCAGGACGTGATACTCAGTTGTTGAGGAATCAGGGGTAAGACTTCAGTGGCATGAATAAAGGTTGTTATTTAGCAACAAATATATAGTCTTTTTTTTATTATTTAATATATTTAGTTTTCAGCGTTGATTTTCACAGGAGTTTGAATTACAAATTTTCTCCCCATTTCTACCCTCCCCCCTACTCCAAGATGGCATATATTCTGGTTGTTCTGTTCCCCAGTCAGCCCTCCCTTCTGTCACCCCACTCCCCTCCCATCCCCTTTTCCCTTTCTTTCTTGTAGGGCAAGATAAATTTCTATACCCCATTGCCTGTGTATCTTATTTTCTAGTTGCATGCAAAAACTTTTTGTTTTTGTTTTTGAACATCTATTTTTTAAAACTTTGAGTTCCAAATTCTCTCCCCTCTTCCCTTCCCACTCACCCTCCCTAAGAAGTCAAGCAATTCAACATGGGCCACAACACTCATGTTGTGAAAGACTAACTATATTTTACTTCTTCCTAACCT
>JAQQSZ010016061.1:0-11124 GCA_028646595.1 Phalanger gymnotis | reverse complement strand
GACCATTCAGGCTCTCCTGGACTGGAGACCTGTTTCCCTCAGCTATTTCATGGTTTCTGCAGCTCTAGAATTTGGTCAGAGTCATTTTTTGCAGGTGTTTGGAGGGATTTGGGGGAGAGCTTAAGCAAGTCCCTGCTTTCCAGCCACTATCTTGATGCTATTTCTATCTTTACCTAAATCCTGTACCTGATATAAGAATCTTTTAAAAAAAATATGGTGTTCCAAATACAAAATGGATTCTTCCGCCTTTTACAATTATCAGACACTTTAAAAATGGGAAAAAATCACTTTATTTACCATTAGCAACACAATTTATTTGTAAAATCCTCAATATAATTTTGAGAACTTATTACTAAGACATACTCAAAGCCTGAATTTCCGTGATAGATAAATACATAAGCCAGTCATATAATACTGTTGCTTGTTTCAAAATTTACTGTTCCATTTATTTAGAAAATGTTTATATTATGTCTTTGTCTTATTATTTTGTCTAATCATTTCCCCCTTAGGAGGATATTATCCCTATATTATAATTTGACCACAAATACAGGTTAAAATTGTAAATCTTCATACTTGCATCCTATTACAAAAACCAAGAGATGTTTCAGTATCAATCTATTATTTAATAGATTTACTATTGTATGTACAAAGCTTCTGGATTATAGAAATTTTCTATAGAAAGAAAAATGTGTACACAGTTATAACAATGTCATATATCATAACGGAGGAAAAAACTCCTTTAGCTCTATTTGATTCCAAGATAAGTCATATCTGGCCACCAAACATGTAGTCGCAGGGTATCAAAGCAAGGCTCAGAACTAATCAGGTGGGTAAATTTCCTTTACAGAATGGAAATAGAACAATGGGTAAATAGAATGAGGAGGATCCTACCTTGGGCCATATCAAAGTTGTCCCCAAAACATTTCACAGGCACAGACATCCACTTTTACGAGTTCCCAGACTACAGCACATGCCATTTTCTACTACTGGTTTCATAACAATTCAGATACCTATCCTGTAATCAAAACTCAAAACAATAATAAATTACAATCCAAGTATTTTTACCTTAGATAGGAAAATTTTACTATCCACAACTTAGGGTCTAAATATTTTTTCCTGAGGTTTCCCTAAAAGTCAACATTTCATTCATCATTTTCTTATGAATTAAAACTACCCATATTCTGGGGCTTCAGACATGTAGCAAATGTCTGATAGTTGACTTCTCATTAATATATTTATTTCACCATATATACTTTCATAATAGCCAAGAATTTCAAAAGAAAATTTGCTATTATATATTATTATTATCTGTTTTATAACAAAATATTTCTCATTAAATATTTAAGTTTTCAAATATCCATTTTACCACATCCTTTTAAAAGCACAAATACAGAAAATATTTAAAATAATCAACTCAATTATATTAGTATTTTGATTTGCTTTATTCTGGAGTATAATAGGTCATTAAAGAAATCACTAGGGGGCAGAATTGGAGTGGTGGAAAAAAAGAAATATTCAACTGACTTCTTTCAATATTCCCCTACAAATAATGTTAAAATAATGCTTCTGGAGTGCAGAGCCAACAAAACGTCAGGATGGACATTATTCCAGGCTAAGACAACTTAGGAGCTTGGAAGGAGAAATCCGTGGCAAAGAGGTGAAGGCTGGCCAAGAGCCCACATGGAGGCCACACCAGTGGTTGGACTATATCACACCACCTTGGAAGCACCAAACAATTTCCAAACCCCCAGAGTGAGCAACAGCAAACATTTTTTGTTGTTCTTTCAGAAATCTTTGTTGGGCTTGTCTCTAATTCACATTTTCTTTTGAGGCTTTTCTCACAGCTTTTTCAAATTCATTGTCTTCTGAGTTTGTGTCTTTTTATGTTCAGATTCTTTTTTGTTGTTGCTCTTTTTTTCTAGTCTATTTCTTGATTTTGAATTTATTTTGAAGTTGGGCTCTGTTCCCGGCCTGGGAGGAGGGGTGGCATTGTCCCAGTCTTCAGGCTTTTTCAGACTGCTGTTTTGAAACTAGTTCTGTGGTGTGATCTGGGGAGAGATGTGGTCATTGCTCTTCTGTTCTGTGTTCTGATTCTTACCCAGGGAGAGCCTTTGATCCCTTGGAACTTCAATTGATAGAACTTCTAAGGTCCCCTGCTCCCTCTTGACCAAAAGTGCTCCTCTCTGCTATTGAACTGTGACCCAGAAGTGAATATATACAATGGAGTTGCCAAACAGCTTCCAATTCATCATCAAGAGCTGTCATAGGAGTTCTTTCTAACCGGTTGCCAGGTACCCTTACCTGAGACCTCCTGAAGCTGCTGCTGCTACTCTTATCACTCCCCTAGTTTGAAGGCATCAAAGGAGGACAATGGATAGCAACAGTTGGATAGCACCAACTGATGCTTCTCCTGTGGCTGCTGCTGCTGCTACTACTACTACTGCCATGATATATAAAGGTGATTACATGTTGCCAAAATGTTTTCCTTGTGACACCCTATGAAATAGCTAGAATTAATCAAAAGAAGAGAGGGATAATAGTGACTTTTAGTTAAGTCATTTGTGCTTTTATTAGAACCATTTTAGTCTGGAGTTCTAGGCGATAACAAAATTCTATGTGCCTAATTTATACATGTAGCACTACTTATGGGCTTTCTCTCCTAATTTGGCTTCCCATAGGTGATAAGGTCTTAGGTTAAAGATATTTGATTGTGCTATACTCCCAGTGCTATAGCTCATGACCCCAGACTGGTGGGCTTTTCTTTAAAAGTAAGCCAATATATACCATTAGCTCAAAGCATGGGCACTTACTAAAACGGAAATTAAATACAACTGTAATAAAATTTTAACCATATTAACTTGAGGCATGCTTCTCAGAAATAATCATAGCATCAGTAGAAAGAGTGGATATGTATATATAGTATTCTAGTAGAAACATAGAGCTTGGGCTTCAAGCCAAGAAAACTTGAGTTCAAATATCAACTCAGATATTTACTAGCTCTGTGACCCTAGGCAACGGTTTGCCTCAGTTTTCACAACTGTAAAATGCAAATAATTAACAGCACTTATCTCACATGGTTTTGTGAGATAATAACGAGATATTTCTGAAAATAGTTTTAGCAATGTACCTAGCACAAAGTAGGAACTACCCAAATGCTCATTCCTTTTCCTTCCCTTCTCTTTTTGTGCAGTTTATTGTGCTTACTGTAAATTTTGAAAATATTTGTTAGCCAAAACTTGATTTCAAGTGACTAAAGTTTACCATTAAATAAATGAATAAGTCCAGTGTTACTTTTTGCACAAGGAATCTTATGTACACCATATTCACATTCTCATTCTCATCATATACTGCTGTGATTTCTTTGTTGTGATTCTGTTGCAATTTCTTCTTCCACATAGGCAGATTTAGCAACTTCATAATATATTCTAAGTTCACTTATATGTATGATATCTGCATGATAATTTTACTAAAGTTTCTTTCATATAAGGTCACTACTATTCCAGGAATGTGAATGTACTAAAAAATAAATTAAAAATAATATTTAACTCTATTTGATACTGTTCTCTATAGAAATACTTTTCTAGTTCACAGGATGATAAACTGAAGATTCAGGATTTTCCATTGAAAAGAATGAAATACATTTTAAGCTGTGTCCAAGAGCCTCTTTTATTGAACTTTATTCAAAATGGTCTCTTCCAAATAATTATATCAATGACTGCTTTTCTGGCTTAATATTGAGCTTAGTGTTACTGAGAGGTGATGCTTCACAATGACATTTCTCAAGTATGACACTGTCAATGCAAGATGCTTTGTGATCTGAGTGACCATCTCATGCTTTATCCCATGTTCTAAGGAGAATTAGTTCTCTGATCTAGAATTCCACTTTCCTGAAAACATACACAGACAGGACTCATTTCCTAGGTTCTGAACTCTGCGGGAGATCTGCAGGAGGTACAATAACCTTCACACAAGGATAATTAAGAATCATAAACTTTCCACAAGTGTCTTTTCCTGATTTCATCATTTTATCTTATCTATCAATACACCTATTTATCATATGGCAGTATTTAGCCACCTGTTGTTACAAGTGGTTAAAGAAGATAGATATACAGACAGACAGATAATTTTTATAAAAAGCAAATAAAACAATATTTTCATAAAGAAATTAAATGTTTTGCACTTGAAGAGGACCTGAATAACATCAGGATGTCAGGGTCAAAGTACAGTGTTTTGGGCTATGGCTGATTATATGAATACAAACTTGGTTGGGCACAAATAGTCTGTATGATTTTTGGAGGGGAGATATCTCTAAATTTGCTTATTTCATATTTCTTTCGAGATACAGCCATTTTGATTTGCGTGTAGAGCCTTCTTTGATAGAGGCATAACATGCTAGATGACCCTATGCCAGTGTCTCCCACGTCTCACAATCAATATCAAATTCCTGCAGAGAGACATTGAAAGTATCCTTGGATCACTTGTTCTGATGACCTCATGAGCACCTACCTTTGTGTGAATTTAAATGCATACTTGTGGAAGGGGGAGCCAAATTAGGGGGAATACTTCCAAAAAGAGAAAAATTAAAGATTAAGAGGATTATGGGGAAGGAAACCTGGAGCTAGAAGAATAAAACAGGTTAGGGGGCTCTGTGTTCTATGAGTTTGTTCTCTTTCTCCTGTAGTTTCAGCTATGCAACAAAAAACAAAGCACCAACAGATCATAGATTTCAGTAAAGGAGGAAAATTAATATCATGATCACTATGAATTTAGAAGCATACTCTGAAGCATTTACTCTGACAAAACCTTGGACCGATGAACAATGAAACCTGGAGGGGCATTGAAGCCAAACTAATCTGAAGACTCAGAGTATTGTATTTTATTTTAAACTAAAGCAACTGGGGCTTGACTCTAAGCAAGGTAAAAAAAAAAAGAAGATAATTTAATTATAGGGATCTGTGTAGATATAAAGTTTAATTTTCAGAATTCTACTCTGAAAGATTTATACGCTACAACAACTAATGTTAAGATGAAGTGTCTGCTCATTGCTGGTGAATATTAGTCATGCCATAGCTATTAAAGCTGAGGGATAGCTAGGTGATGCAGTGAATAGAAAACTGGCCCTGGATTCAGGAGGACCTGAGTTCAAGTCTGAACTTAGATACTTGACGCTTACTAGCTGTGTGACCTTGGGAAAGTCACTTAACCCCAATTTCCTTGCCTTCCCTCCTCCAAAATAAAAAAAAAAGATGATTAATTCTTGACTTTAAGAATGTACTTGGGATTTCACTTTTTCTGTATCTAATAGTGAAGTCTTTTAATGAGGATGATATTAAGAATATACCTATGGTGCATATACTACAAAGAAAAGGAGAAATTTAATGATATCCCTGTCATACTCCATTAATCCAAATTATGAGTGAAACAGTAAAAAAAACAACCTTAGAAGGTTAATGAACAAACTCTGCTCAGAATTTTAACTTCAGGTATCAAATACTGAATGGAGCATCTCACAAACCTCAGAAAAAAATGCATATATGTACACACAAATGTATTTATAGCATTACATATTGTGTATATGTTATACACACAAATATAGGTATATAAACATATATATACATACAATTCTAGAATTATGGATATAGTTCTCTGTATATATAATACATAATTTATGTAATATGTTGTATATATGTGTATTACATATCCCGTATGCGTACATACATATCCTTTCCAAGGTTAATGCAACATCTGAGCCTATGAAAATAATTACTTTTCCTTTCCCATGCATTTCATATTCTTACTCTCACTGGCATTTGATACTTTCCTGATGTAAACACATCACTGCTTTTCAGCATTTACTCACCAATCAAGGTGGGGGACTTATGGCACTGCTTATTCTCCATTGCTACTCCCAAGTCTATCGCAATCACAAAGTAATTTTTTTCTCCTTTGAAGTTCACTCATTCCATAACTACTATCTGATCAAATTCTGGTAGCAGTGTTCTACAGACTTCCAGGATTTTACCTTTCTTTATTCAGTCAATTCAGTGTCTGGCTCAGAGTCTTTCTCTCCTCCCCAACTCTTGAACTTTTTTTTTTAACAGATGAGGATGCTGAGGCCAAGGGAAGTTAAGTGGTTTACTTGAGGTTAAACAGGTAGTAAGTGACAGAGACTAGGTTCAAAGTGGGATGCTTTGATTTGAAATCTATCACTCCATGACACTATATTGACCCCTCAATACAAGAATATAAAAATGATGAAAATCTGAATGAAGAATCTATCAGAAAGGTACATACTCACCAGTTGTAGAAAGACTTTACAGATCTCGTGAACTGAAACTTTCCAAAATTATCCTTCTGATGTGATAGATTACCAAAGGAAACATATATTTTACATAACATCATAAGATCTTTTCTACCTAGATGTACCCCTGGAGGCAAAACAGCTTGCTACCCTTTGGAAGATGACAAATAATATTTAAATAGCAAAAAATATAGGTATTTATATTTATAGTCTCATTTCATTATAAAAGTGATTAACCGGATCTATATAAACTTCTAGAATTCATCCTTAACCTCTAGGGAAAGTGAATCTTTAAGTTATCAATAGTCCATGATGATTTTTATGACCAAGAATTAGATTCAATTAAAGGTCATGTTTTAGTGGAACTAGTCAGCATTTAAGCATGAGAAATTTCATTTCCTCCTATTCTGGCTTAAGTCTCGAATCACCACTATTGGGTAAATCAGTTATTCATTTGCATAAATACATAGCAACATTCAGTAAATGTTTTCAAATGAATTGTGTAAAGGTTTTCATGGAATGAATAGTTTTACAATTTTAAGAATTTCTAGAGACTTCATTAGAGTATCCATTTTCAAATCGAAATTCATTCATTTTTATGTGACATTTTAAATAACGGTCCTGGAATGGAGAACTGTTGGGGAATGGGAACAAAACCTGACCAGGGATATTTCAAAGCAGGAAATTGAATTACAAAGAGCCTAAATGTTACAACACAGAACCAAGCTGTTTCTCAATAGTAAAAACTCCAAAGACACTCTCTCTTTACTGAAGAAACATTTACAATTCATCCAGACAGCCTATCATTTCAGTGGATATTAACAAAAGCTAATCCAGATGAATGTTTGTGGAATTGGCTTCATAACTCAACAGAATGTGAACTAAAAGTCCATCATTAAATGAGAAAGACAATCATAAAAGCAGATGCATTAGTCTCATTAGAGATGGGACTGTCTGTTTCTCTGTTGATAGAAATATCATGACCAACTTAATCATGTCATTTTAGCTAATGTGAAAAGAAACGTACAAGCTTAATGAATGCTTATTAATACTGTATGATTCATTTTCCAAATTTTTTCTCCCTTTTAAAATATTTTCATTAATCATACATATATAATTACATTGAATTGGTATTTCTCTTTGCCTCTATCAGAACTATATTACCAACATCATACCTTGTATATAATACATTTTACATATCATATTCCCAGAATTTTAGAACTGGAAGGAATCCTAGAAAATAACCAGACAAACTTTGCCTTCTCTAATTTCTAAAAGGGTACGCACACACATATACATACACACACATATATATAACATATATGACATTAAACATATTAATCCTTGTATTTCTACAACACTTTAGAATTTTAAAAGTATTTTCACATTTATTACCTCTCTTGATCTCTGCAACAAGCCAATGAAGTAAGCAGAATGATTATTATCTACATGCTATGTATGAACCAACTTGGGTTCAAAGAAGTTAAGTAAATTGCATCAATTAAATGATAGATCTAAATTTAGAAGCCAGATCTTCTGACTCCAGATTCAATATCCTTTTCTATTTCATCTCGCAACCTATCAGTGGTCTGATGGGAATGTATTGCCTTTTTAAGTTCGAAATTGGTATAATTGGTATAATAGAGAATCACTTGAGTGTCTAGTAAAGCTAACAATTTGCTTGGCTGAATTTTCCCCTTTGACCTAGTTATTTTGGTACTATGCTAACATAATTTTATAAGGGTTTTATTTAATAAGCATATTATTTTTAAAAAATGAACTACGTTCAATTCTTTAGAACACAAGCCACATGGGCCAGATTGCTTTCGAGCTGGAGTGCCCACAATTAGTCTAAATCAATGGCTACAGAGATAACTTGGAAATAAAGGACAAATAAAGGAGAGGATGGGGTTTTATTTGTCTGTGTTTTCCATCTGGAAATTAATGTAGTCTACTGGGAACTACTTCTATTCATGCATCACTATAAGTTATAATTCTAGGTCCAATTCTTGCCTCAAATATATACTAGCTTTGTGACACTAGGCAAGTCAAAACAACTCTGGTCTTCAGTTTATACATAGATACATAATACACAGAAACACACACATATCAAAGTAAGTATTTGGCCTCTAAATTCATTTCTGATTGTGAATCTATGATGCCATAATGAGTAGTAGTTGCAACATAACAAATATTGACACAAGAGCAGGTAATGTCAGTGAAAATTAGAAAAACCATATGTTAAATGGGCTGCCTTAGGAGGGAATGGATACCTTTTCACTGTTACTCTTCAAGAAAAGACTGGATGGTTGTTTGTAATGGAATGTACAATAGGGATTTTTTCTAGTATAGGATGGACAGAATGATCCATGAGATTACTTCCAGATCAGTACAAAATCTTCTGAAAAATATTTGGATTATTAAACAGAATCGAAGGTATTAATAAGAATTTAAAACACAAAATATGTAAAGTGTTGTTAATACATTATCTAGCTGTCCTTTGGGTGAATAAATTTACATTCCAGAGTCCTGGCAAAATAGGATAATAACTCAGTTCTCAGTGCTGTTTAAAAATAGGAAAGTTTCAACAGCAATTGTGAGAGTCAAATGTTGTCCTATTGGTCTAAATTCCTAGTCATACTCTAATATATTTTAATAAAATGAAAACTTATGAACATTTAGAATAGATGATTGTGATCAACAGGATTTAATATGACTTCATCAGCAACAAGTCATGCTAGACTCCTTTTTGTCAGAGTGATTAGATGGTGTCACCAGCTGTTCTTTCTTCTCCAGGGCCATCTGGATCCTGGAGCCTAAAATGGCCAGCATCTCTCATTGCATCCTGGGCCATCGCCAGTCATCCTCACGAATATCTGGTCACTGGATCCAGATGGCTCTGGAGGAGAAAGTGAGGCTGGTGATCTCGCACAGCCCTCCCTTACTCAAATCAAAGTCAGCTGCAAGTCATGTCATCATTTTCCTGATGTCATGGTACTTTTCAAAAGTGAAGGACAAACATAACAACAACACAATTAGACTGGTGTGGATAACTAGTAAAGGTAAGAGCTAGGAAGGATTTCACAAATTGGATCATCTATAGTAGAATATGTATTTAGAGTAAGACAATAGTCAATCATGTTTCCAAAGAAGTGATAATGAAGAACTGCTACTACTACTAATACTGCTGCTGCTGCTGCTGCTGCTATTACTACTATAGTTGTAGTATCTATATAATGTTTTAATGTTTTCAAAGCACTTTAAAAATGTTCTCTCATTTAATCTCCACAACAATCCAGGAAAGTAGATGCTCTTATTATTCCTATTTCAAAGATGAGGCAATTGGAACAGGCAGAGTTTGTATAATTTCCCCAGGGTCACATAGCTACAAAAGGGGGCCTAATAAGACTCCTAAATTGATGGCCAATTAACAAAGTCCATCAAGGGCCTTTTTCATGTATATAATAAGGTAGAGAAATAAGAATCATCTACTACAGTCATCTAGGGGAGAAAAGGTGGAGCAGGAATGAAATAGTAGACTTCTACAGCTGCAATTTGAAGGAATTATGATAAGGAACAGTAGATTGATAACTGGACTGGACATAAACAATTTAGGCTCTACCACTTTCTAACTATATGACCTAGGTCACATTGCCATATCTTTCTGACTCAAGATTTGATCTCTACTCACCACATTGCACTGCTCCATATGCATATACTCATGTACATCTATATATGCGTTTTTATATAACTTTATGTATCTTTCACTTCTTTTATCAACATTATTCAGAAGTAATATATACCTTCAATACAATCTGGTTCAATTTCTTCGTATACAAATGCATATATATGTTCATGTGTATATGTATGTGTACATATATACACATATATGCATATATACATGCACATATATGTACATGTATATATGTACATATATATTAATCTCTATTTAAATCTCTGTTGTATTGCAGACTACAGATCCAAAAAACTATGTTGTAGAAACTGATTTAATTTTCTGTAAACTAAAACAAAAATATCTCTGAGAAAAACATTTAATATTTTCAAATATTAACACAAATCATTCATTTCAATGTTGGAGAGGAAATTGAAAAATATATAAATAATAAATTGATACCTACTATATGCCAAGCAGTATGCTAAGCAGTGGGGATATAAAAACAAAAGTAAGGCAGTCACTGCCTTCCAGGAACTTATCAAGGTACTTTCTTTGTGTCTACTTTTTCTTCATGTTAATAACAAAGGAAGGGAAAGGAAGTGAGAGATATGGGTTAGATAGATTTTTCAAAGCTATCCAGATGAAACTATAAGCAATTTGGGAGAGCAAGGAATAGTTTACCTATCAGATTTATGGAAAAAAAAAGAATTCATGACCCAACAAGGGATAGAGAGCATTACAAAATGCAAAATGGATAATTTTGATTATGTTAAATTGAAATGTTTTTGTGCAAAAAAAAAAAAGCCAATGCAACAAAGATTAGGAGGGAGGCAGAAAATTGAGAGAAAGTCTTTACAACTAGTGCCACTGATAAAGGCCTCATTTCCAAAATATACAGGGAACTGAACCAAATATATAAGAATACAAGTCATTCCCCAATTGAGAAGAGGACAACGGATATGAACAGACAGTTTTCAGAGGAAGAAATTAAAGATACCTATAGACATATGAAAAAATGCTCAAAATCACTATTGATTAGAGAAATGCAAATCAAAACAACTCTTAGATACCATCTCTCTCCTGTCAGATTGGCTAAAATAACAAAACAGGAAAACAATAAATGCTGGAGAGGATGTGGGAAAATTGG
>JAQQSZ010016060.1:0-11124 GCA_028646595.1 Phalanger gymnotis | reverse complement strand
GAGAGAGAGAGAGAGAGAGAGAGAGAGAGAGAGAGAGAGAGATATGGAGAGAGAGAGAGCACAGGGTGAGTTGAATATGAAGGGATGATATCTAAAAAGGTAAAATAGAATTAATGGATGAGGAATATATTGAGAGAGGGAGAAAGGGAGAGATAGAATGGGGTAAATTATCTCACATACGAGTGCCAAGAAAAAGCAGTTCTGTTGGAAGGGGGGCAGATGAGGGGCAATGAATGAGTCTTGCTCTCATCAGATTTGACTTGAGGAGGGAATAACATACACACTCAATTGGGTATCTTACTCCACAGGAAAGTAGAGGGAAAGGAATAAAAAGGGGGGGATGATATAAGGGAGAGCACATGGTGGGGAGGTAATCAAAACAAATACTTTTGATAAAGGACAGGGTCAAGGGAGAAAACTGAATAAAGGGAGACAGGATAGGAGGGAGCAAAATATAATTAGTCTTTCACAATCTGAGTATTGTGGACCTGTTTTACATAATGATACATGTGTGGACTATGTTGAATTGCTTGCCTTCTTAGGAATGATGGGTGGGAAGGGAAGAGGTCAGGGAATTTGGAATTCAAAGTTTTAAAAGCAGATGCTCAAAAGAAGTTGTTTTTGCATGCAACTGAGAAATAAAATATATAGGGAATGGGGCATAGAAATCTATCCTTACCTACAGGAAAGTAAGGGGAAAAGGGATTGGGTGGGGGAAGTGGGAGACAGAGGGGAAAGCTGACTGGGAATGGGGCAATCACTATATATGCCATCTTGTAATGGGGCTGAGGTTAGAAATAGGGAGAAAATTTGTAACTCAAAATCTTGTGGAAATCAATGTTGAAAACTAAAATATTAAATAATAAAATGATTATTAAGAGAAAAAAGAAAAAAGAAATACATATACATATTATATATGTATATATATATGCATGTATGTCTTTGTAACGGCTCTTTTTTTGGACTGGAAAAGACCTGGAAGCTACAGATGTGCATACAGGTTGAACGAACTATGGCATATGAATGTAATGGATATTATTATACCATAAGAAATTATGAAAGTGACATTTTCAGACTTAGAAAGATTTGTATGAACTGATGGAGCATGATGTGAGCAGAGTAAGGAGAAGAGGTCAAAAATAGGAACAAAATTAGAAACAAAAGAAATGATTGCTTTATTTTTTAATATTTAAAATTTAATTTACCTTGTTATTTCAACTTACTAAGGAAGACTACTGGAGAATAACTTTTGCTTTATTAAAAAAAATTTAAAATATTATCCCAGTAACTTAAACCCTGAATTTACAACTATTTTAACTAATGATGATCCAAATTTTAGAGAAAACTGTAAGGGTTACTGTATGGAGGAGAAGGTGTTTAAATTATTGACTTAACTTATTTTTCCATTTCATTCTGCAGACCCCTTTAAAAAACTGAGGTCATATAGCCAAAGGACTTAGGTAACTGAGTAAAATTCTTGGTTTTGGTTCTAGATTTTCATAATTCATTTTGTTTGTGGAGGATGAAATCATCCTTCCGGTCAAGGGAAAACCCTCAGTGACGTCCTCACTTCCTCATTCTCACTCACCCAACATAGTTAATATTAATTGGTTACCAAAATTTGCTACTTCTACCTCTATGATATCTCCAGTGGTTCACCTCTCCAGTCACACAGCCTACAACTAATGGGCCCTCATTACATCTTGCCTGGACTATTGGAATAGCCTCTTAATTGACCTCTTTCCTCCCATTCAAAATGATGGCTTTAGAACTCCAATGAAGAAAATGATCAATCACAAGTCCCAAGGACCGAAGATGAAACAAAATACTTACCCCTTGTTGGAGAGATGATGGATTTCAAATGTACACATTTGTGGATGCAGTCAAAGTAGGAATTTGTTTTTCTGGACAATGAATAATACGGAGGTTTTATTTTAAGTGTTCAATGGGGGCAGGGGACAGAAGAAATAAAAAATGATTGTAAAAAATAATTTATTTTTTAAAACCAAATATTTTGCTGTAGTTGGGGTAATGACATTTTGCAAGGACCTTGAACAATGGTCAGATTTTGACAGAGGGAAATCAAAGGAAGGATAGGGAAGACTGGGGGGAATCTTTTGAGCAAAGACTCAGATGAAGGGAATTACAAGATTTGTTTGGGGAATGCAGAGTACATTCTTGTACCTAGTATAGATTTTCTGTTAGAGAGTAGAAGAAGGTAAGAGGAAAGTTGAAAAGAGGAAGGCTGAGTCCAGAAAACAGAAAATACTGAATGGCAGGATAAAGCATTTGAACTTTAATGTCTAGTTTGGGAGGACTTAGGAGCAGCTAGGTGGCACAGTGGATAGAGCACCAGGCCTTGGAGTCAGAAAGACCTGAGTTCAAATCTGCCCTCAGACCCTTCCTAGCTGTGTGACCCTGAGCAAGTCATTTTACCCTGTTTGCTTCAGTTTCCTCATCTGTAAGATGGGATGGAACAGGAAATGACAAACCACTCCAGTACCTTTGCCAGGAACACCCCATATGGAGTCATGGCATGTCAGACATGACTGGAAATGATTGGACAATGACAAATTCTTAGAGTACCAGGCCTTGAAGTCAGGAAGACCTATGTTTAAATATGGTCTCATACACTTCCTACCTCTGTGACCCTGAGCAAGTCATTTCACTCTGTTTGCCTCAGTTCCCTCATCTGTAAAATGAGCCAGAGAAGGAAATGGAAAACACTACAGTAAAATATATGTCATTTCTATAGATCTTTAAGATTTTAAATGAACTTTACATTCATCATCTAATTTAAGCCTCACAACAACCCTGAGAGATAGATACTATAGCTTTTATTATACTGTTTTTATAGATTTGGAAAGAGCCCAAACATTTTAGGTGACTGTCCCGTGGTCACACAGTGCCCAAGTATTGGAGGAGACAGAATTTCAAATAAAGTTCTCCTATCTCCAATTCCAAACACTAAAATCTTTAGTATATGTGAGTACCTGAAAATGCATTCAGCAGGGAGGTTTTATTTTTCACACTAGCTACCTAGGCTAAACCATTAGGCAGAAGTGGTCAGGAGTCAGCTTGTATACATTTTGGAGAGACACTTATTACATTTTCCATGTGAGCATTTCTACCTCAAAAATCTGCAAGTGCACAAATCAGGGAATGACATTTATTTTGTTTTGTTGATTGTCTAGACAAGAAAGAGATAGAGAAAATATTTATAAATCAGATTCAACTTGCAAGGGGGCCATGAGCATTTTCCCCCACCCACTTCAAGATCCATTTCTTGCAAATTTCCCAGCAGGTTGCTCCAGTCCAGATTTGGAGCCAATAGAGTCTTGACTTCAAATTTCATCTTAACACTAGCTATATGGGGGAGTGGAGCCAAGATGGTGGAGCCCTCTCCCAAATCCCTCTAAACACTTGTAAAAATAACTCTAAACAAATTCTAGAGCTACAGAACCCACACAATAATGGAATGAAATAAGTCTCCAGCCCAAGACAGCCCAGAGGGTCAATGGCAAGGGTCTATGGCACCTGGCTGAGAGCGGATCTCAGCTCTTAAGAAAACTTAAGTTCTTAAGAAAAACCTTGAGAGTGTCCTCTTATTGCTTCTTCTGAACACCATGTGAATGCTTGCCCTGTTTGAGTTCTCCATAAAATAGTCTTTTAGGCAAGATTGCCTTTGGCATTCAAACAATGTGGCCAGCCCATTACAGTTGCACTCTATGAAGCAGAACTTGAATATTTGGCAGTTTCCTTCAAGAAAGGATCTCAATGTCTGGTACTTATCCTGCCAGATGATCTTCAGAATCTTCCTAAGACAATTCAAATGGAAGCCATTCAGTTTCCTGGCATGGTGCTTGTATGCTTTCCAGGTTTCATAAGCATGCAATAGAGAAGTTAGCATAACAGATCTGTAGGTCTTCAGTTTGGTAACCAGCATCTTCTCTCTCACATTTTCCTTTGGTACCTCCCAAACGCTGAGCTAGTTCTGGCAATGCTTGCTGATGCAACCTCATCATCTGTGTGTATATTCTTGTAAAGTATGCTGCCAAGGTAAGTGAACTTATCTACAACATTCAAAATTTTTCCATTTGCTTTGACTGATAATTCCACATATGGATGCTGTGATGCCTGCTGGTGGGAAACCTCTGTTTTCTTGGTGTTAATTGTTAGGGAAAAATTAGCACAAGTGTCAGAGAATCAATCCATACTCTATTGCTTTTCAACTTCAGAGGCTGCATTGAGTGAACAATTATCTGCAAACAGAAATCCATGTACCAATTCTCTCACCACTTTCATCTTGGCTTGTAGCTTTTCAAAAAGTTAAATAATTTACCATCAGTGCAATAGCTGACTTTAATGCTATTTTCATCTTTGCTGAAGGTGTCTCACAACATCACTGAAAATATTATACTCAAAAGCTGAGGAGCAGGCATGCAGCAATTGTGCTGACCTGTGAATCTTGGACAGTTTACCAATGATATGCCCTATAATTTAACCTTTTCCATTTCAATTATGCTAGAACAATTGTGAAAATTACTTGGGAAGATAGCGTATGGGACAATGAGGTCCTTTCTTGAATACAACTGCCAAGCATTCGAAAGCAACTGTCGGTTTAGAAAGTGAAAAGTTGATTAAGGGAATGGTGTCTAATATTTTATTTGTAATAAATCAGTTGGTTTTTAAGTAGACGATTATTTCTACAAGTTTGCTGTCCATCAACACGCACTTGGGTCCAAATCCTAGTTCAGATTCTTTATTCTGTGGTGCTTAGACATGTCACATCACATCTCTAAAACTATCTTTTCATCTGTACAGAGAGAGAAAAAAGCCCTTGAATTCACACCTCCAAAGGTCACTGCAAAGAAAGTACTTTGGAAAACATAAGACACTACATAAGTGAGAATTATTATCACCTTTCTCTATAAGCTTGTTGTGCACAGAACTCAACAAAAATGTTGGTTGACAAATAGTTCTTGCTTTCCTGCCTGATGCTAAGTCTGTATCCTTATAATAAAATTGACATGGTGTACTGCTTTATCTCAGTTACTATGAAAACTGGAAGAAAATTATTTCTTATGAGTATAAAATACACAGATTAGTACACATTAAACTGCAAGTCAATTATAATTTTCAAATCTGAATGTGACTTACCATAAATATCATGAATGACTTTGATTTTATAAACAATTGGTGTTCAGTATGGTGGGAAATGATGTAGATGAAGCATAATCTCTGCCTTTAGGGCTTTGTTACCTTTCCCATGTTATAGGCCATTGAGGGAGCTTCATCATACTCAGCTCCCATATTTCAATACGAAATAGGCTCAAACACAAAGAGGAAAATATTGAAAGATGACTTCTCCTTATTTGCATCTTAACATAGGACTCTAATCCTTTCCTTGATCACCTGTCAAGAGGAAACAGAAATCTCACAGAGATAGAATGTCTTGGCTGGGCAGATTTAACTGAGCTGTTGGGAAGGCATTGATTATTGGGAAGGATATATTAATGAAGATATTCTAACAGAGGACTAGACATTTTCTTTCCTGAGACAGAAACTTTATTGAATACAAAGATAAAAATTACTGCATCATGATATATCAGAAAGACATCTTTCCATACCCATGTTGCTTGGAATTAATCCAACAGCAGCAGCATCAAAAGTATTATAAATATTGGTGACTTCCAAAGTGACCTCCTTTATGCCAACATGTTAAGTAGTGGGGAGAAAATTTTGATGGCTCTGGCAACTGGTGAATCTCTATTGGGCATTCTGGTAAATGGATTCATAGTTCTGGTGAACTGCATTGAATGGGTTGAGAACAAGAAACTGCCACCAGGTGAACTCATCCTGGTGAGCTTGGCCATCTCCAGAACAGGACTGTTGTGTATTTTAGTATGAAATAGCTATTTAATTGTAATTTCTATTAATGTACTCATGCAAATAAAAATAAGTGATAATCTTCTTCGTACTGATTCAGAGTTCACATTTGGTTTGCCATTATCCTCAGCATCTTCTATTTCCTGAATATTACCAATTTCTCTAATCCCCTCTTCCTCTGTATTAAGTGGAGAATTGACAGAACAGTCTTCATGCTTCTTAGGGTGCCCTTGATTATCTATTTTTCCAACAGAATTCCAATGACCAAGAGAATGTATTAGTACTAAGATGGCCTCTTTAGTTGAGGAAAGGAGAGAAGTGTGTCTCAGGAGGTCCAAGTGGGTGAAAGTATGTTCCTCATGTTCAAGGTTCCCTTTGGCCTTCTGGGTCTTATTACTTTAACTCTGTCTTCAATCTCCTTCTCCCTACTGATCCTCTCTCTCTGGAGACATACCTGACACATGCAACTCAATGGCACAGGTTCCAGAGACCCAAGTACGGAAGTCCATGTTTGAGCCATGAAAGCTGTGTCTTCCTTCCTCATCCTCTTTTTATTGTACTATATGTGTATCTTTGTCAACTGCTAGAGCAGCTCAAAGGAAAATAATAAGCTGGCTTCCATGCTGAGTATATTAATCATGTTGCCCTATCTTTTGGGCCACTCAGTGATCCTGATTCTGTGGAACAGCAAGCTGAGCAAGGCTGCCCTGAGGGTGTGATGGCTGATAATGTGCTGCCAGAGAGGAAGTCACCTGGAAACACTTTGGTTGCCTCTGAGTATCCTGCAGTATTTTGTGGGGGCAAAAATATTAGCATGGAGTGCCTAATGAACTTTACCCAGGTCTTTCATTCTTGGTAGTAGCAAAACCATTGAACTCTCATTCAAAACATAGACTTGGGGAGGGGGTGGAGCCAAGACAGTGGAATAAAAGCTGGGACTTGTTGAACTCTCCCCCAAACCCCTCCAAATACTTTCTAAAATGACTCTAAAGAAATTCTCGAGCTACAGAACCCACAAAATGACAGAGTGAAAGAAATCTCCAGTCTAAGCAACCTGGAAGGCTGACAGTAAGGGTCTATTGCACCAGGCTGAGAGTGGAGCACAGTCCAGGGTGCACTGTGCCAGCACAGATTGGCCCAAGTAGAACTCAAAGGATTGAATCACTGGCAGCTGTGGTGTTTTACAGACTTCTCAACCCACAAAATCCAAGGACAAAGTAAAACATCAGTGGGGAAACTCTGTCGGTCCTGGGTGAGAGAAGAGCGTGGTCTATCCCCAGCCCCAGGGTGGCAGAGGTATTGGCAGTGGTGGTGGCAGCAACAGCAGCAGCTGCTGATTCCAGAGTTCTAGGCCCACAGATGATAGGGGAATCAAGTGGCTGATCAGACAGGGGATTGCAGAGATCTCCTTGTTGGCACTGAGGCAGGATTCTCTTGCTTTTCCCTGTTTGGATCTGGGTCGTAGTCCTGGATGGTGGTCCTGGTGTGAGGAGGAGCAATGCTGTGGCATAGCTTGTGGCAGCTTTATGGAGGGTATCCTCCTCACATTTCCAAGGCAGAAAAGAGTGCTTGATGTCACTCACAGACCATAGCACAGACCAGGAGAGGAGTAAACACCTCTCCTTTGATCATACCACATTAGAAGAACTTAAAATTTAAAGATGCCTAAGAAGATTCTCTGAGAACAGCTGTGCAGAACCCCTGAAATTTGGGACAGAGCACTATCCACTCTGGAAGTAAAGCCATACCATGAAAAAGAACTCAAAAGTCAAGTCATTGGCTGAGAAAATGAGCAAAGAGTGTAGAAAACTCAGACTATAGAATCTTACTTTGGTGACAAAGATCGACACATACAACCAGAAGAAGACAAAGTCAAAGGCCCTACATCCAAAGCCTCCAAGAAAAATATTAATTGATCTCAGGCCATGGAAGAGCTCAAAAAGGAGATTGAAAACCAAGTAAGAGAACTTGAGGAAATATCGGGAAAATAAATGAGAGTGATGTAAGAAAATCATGAAAAACAGGTCAACAGCTTGCTAAAGGAGATGCAAAATAATACTGAAAAAAATATCTTAAAAAATAGACTAACTCAAAGGGCAAAGGAGGTCGAACAAACCAGTGAGAAAAAGAATTCCTTTAAAAAGCAGAATTGGCCAAATGGAAAAAGAGGTCCAAAAGCTCACTGAAGACAGTAATTCCTTAAAAATTAGAATGGAGCAAATAGAAGGCAATGATTTTATGAGAAATCAAGAAATTATAAAACAAACCCAACAAATGGAAAAAAAATAGAAGACAATGTGAAATATCTCATTGGAAAAGCTACTGACCTGGAAATTAAATCCAGGAGAGATAATGTGAAAATTATTGGACTTGCTGAAATCCATGAACAAAAAATGCCTAGACATCACCTTTCAAGAAATTATCAAGGAAAAGTACTCCCTGATATTCTAGAAACAGAGGGTAAAATAGAAACTGATAGAATCCACTAATTGCCTCTTGAAAAATATGCCAAAAAGGAAAACTCCTAGGAATTTTGTAGCCAAACTCCAGAGTTCCAAGGTCAAGGAGAAAATATTGCAAGCAGCCAGAAAGAAACAATTTGAGTATTGTGGAAACACAATCAGGATAACACAAGATCTAACAGCTTCTACATGAAGGGATCACAAGTCATGGAATAAGATATTCCAGAGGTCAAAGGAGCTGAGATTGAAACCAAGAATCAAGTACCCAGAAAAATGGAGTATAATCGTTCAGGGGAAAATGGTAATTCAATGAAATAGAGGACTTTCAAGCATTTTGATGAAAAGACAAGAGCTGAACAGAAAATTTGTCTGCCGAATACAAGAATCAAGAGAAGTATGAATATGTAAACAGGAAAGAGAAATCAAAATTTTCTTTTTTAAATTTAATTTATTTAATATATTTAGTTTTCAGCATTGATTTTCACAAGAGTTTGAATTACGAATTTTCTCCTCATTTCTACCCTCCCCCCCCACTCCAAGACGGCATATGTTCTGGTTGCCCCGTTCCTCAGTCAGCCCTCCCTTCCATCATCCCACTCCCCTCCCATCCCCCTTTCTCTTCTTCTCTTGTAGGGCAAGATAAATTTCTACACCCCATTGCCTGTGTATCTTATTTCCTAGTTGCATGCAAAAACATTTTTTTTTTGGTTTTTGAATGGCTGTTTTTAAAATTTTGAGTTGCAAATTCTCTCTCCTCTTCCCTTCCCACTCACCCTCCCTAATAAGGCAAGCAATTCAACATGGGCCACATGTGTATCGTTACAGCAAACCCTTCCACAATACTTATGTTTTGAAAGATTGACTATGTTTTGCTCCTTCCTAACCTATCCCCCTTTATTCAATTTGCTCCCTTGACACTGTCCCTTTTCGAAAGTGTTTGTTTTTGATTACCTCCTCCCCCTGTCTACCCTCCCTTCTATCATCTCCCCTTTTTTATCTTCTTC
Organism: Phalanger gymnotis; assembly: GCA_028646595.1. Taxonomy (NCBI): domain Eukaryota; kingdom Metazoa; phylum Chordata; class Mammalia; order Diprotodontia; family Phalangeridae; genus Phalanger; species Phalanger gymnotis. The sequence goes on along the minus strand of JAQQSZ010016060.1, from coordinate 1,769 downwards.
CTCTTTCTTTCCTGTGGTGTAAGATACCCAATTGAATGTGTATAGTATTTCCTACTCAGGTCAAATCCGATGAGAGCAAGATTTACTCATTCTTCCTCACCTGCTCCCTCTTCCCTCCCTACAGAACCGCTTTTTCTTGCCACATTTATGCGAGATAATTTACCCCAATCTATCTCTCCCTTTCTCCCTGTCTCAATATATTCCTCTCTTATCTCTTAATTTGATTTTTTTAGATATCATCCCTTCATATTCAACTCACCCTGTGCCGTATGTGTATGTGTATGTGTACGTGTACGTGTACGTGTATATGTATATGTATATGTACATATACATACACATTTGTATATACACACATATATACATATATATATGCATACACATATACATATGTATGCATATTCTCTTCAGCTACCCTAATACTGAGGTCTCATGAATCATACACATCATCTTACCATGTAGGAATGTAAACAAAACAGTTCCACTTTAGTAAGTCCTTTATGATTTCTCTATCTTGTTTACCTTTTCATGCTTCTCTTAATTCTTGTGTTTGAAAGTCAAATTTTCTATTCATCTCTGCTGTTTTCCCTGAGAAAGCCAGAAAGTCCTCTATTTTGTTGAAAATCCATATTTTGCCTTGGAGCATGATACTCAGTTTTGCTGAGTAGGTGATTCTTGGTTTTAATCCTGGCTCCATTTACCTCTGGAATATCGTATTGCAAGCCCTTCAGTCCCTTAATGTGGAAGCTGCTAGAGCCTGTGTTATCCTGATTGTTTTTTCACAGTACTCAAATTGTTTCTTTCTGGCTGCTTGTAGTATTTTCTCCTTGACCTGGGAGCTCTGGAATTTGGCGACAATATTCTTAGGAGCTTTCTTTTGGGGATTATTTGGGGATGTGATTTGTGGATTCTTTCGATTTATATTTTACCCTCTGGCTCTAGAATATCAGGGGAGTTCTCCTTGATAATTTCTCTAAAGATGATATCTAGACTCTTTTTTTGATCATGGCTTTCAGGTAGCCCAATAATTTTTAAATTATCTATCCTGAATCTATTTTCCAGGTCAGTGGTTTTTCCAATGAGATATTTCACATTGTCTTCCACTTTTTCATTCCTTTGGTTCTGTTTGATAATATCTTGATTTCTCATCAAGTCACCAGCTTCTACTTGCTCCAATCTAATTTTTAAGGTAATATTTGCTTCAGTGGGCTTTTGGATCTCCTTTTCTATTTGGCTAATTCTGCCTTTCAGGGCATTCTTCTCCTCATTGGCTTTTTGGAGCTCTTTTTGCCATTTGAGTTAGTCTATTTTTTTATTTTAATTTTATTTTTGACATGTTTGGTTTTCAGCATTGATTTTCACAGGTGCCCGAATTACAAATTGTCTCCCCATTTCCTCCCCCCCCTCCAAGATGGCGTACACTCTGGTTCCCCTGTTTCCCAGTCTGCCCTCCCCTCTGTCACCCCATTCCCCTCCCATCCCTCTTTCCCTTCCTTTCTTGTAAGGCAAGATAAATCTCTATGCCCTATTGCCTGTGCATTGCATGAAAAAAAAACTTTTTTACTTTTGAACATCTATTTTTTTAAAACCTTGAGTTCCAAATTCTCTCCCCTCTTCCCTTCCCATCCACCCTCCCTAAGAAGTCAAGCAATTCAACATGGGCCACATGCGTAACATTATGTATAACCCTTCCACGATACTCATGTTGTGAAAGACTAACTATATTTTGCTTCTTCCTAATCTATTCCCCTTTATTGAATTTTCTCCCTTGA
>JAQQSZ010016059.1:0-11124 GCA_028646595.1 Phalanger gymnotis | reverse complement strand
TTGAGCTCTTCCATGGCCTGAGACCAGTTCATGTTTTTCTTGGAGGCTTTTGTTGTAGGCTCTTTGACTTTGTTGACTTCTTCTGGCTGTATGTTTTGGTCTTCTTTGTCACCAAAGAAGGATTCCAGAGTCTGAGACTGAATCTGGGTACGTTTTTGCTGCCTGGTCATGTTCCCAGCCAACTCACTTGACCCTTGAGTTTTTCAGCGGGGTATGACTGCTTGTAGACTAAAGAGTTCTATGTTCCAAGCCTGCGGGGATGTGCCAGCTCTGCCACACCAGCACTCCTCCTTCCCCAAGAACCCCCAACCTGGACTGGACTTAGATCTTCAGCAGGCTCTGCACTCCTGCTCTGATCCTCCACTTAATTCCACCCACCAGGTGGGCCTGGGGCCAGAAGCAACTGCAGCTGTAGTTCTATAGCTGCTCCCCCTCCGCTGCCCCCCACCTCCCGGGGCAGTGGCTGAACCTAGAACTTTATCCCAGTCCCTAGCAGCTTCTCCCTCTAACCTACTCTTGTTGTCGTTGGTGTTTGTGGGTTGAAAAGTCTGGTAACTGCCTCAGCTCACTGATTCAGGTCGCTAGGGCACGCTCTGCTCAGCTCCTGGTCTGGTTGGTCCGTGCCGCCCACACTGGGCTCTGCTCCCAGCTCTGTGTGGGATAGACCTTACCCAGAGACCATCCAGGCTGTCCTGGGCTAGAGCCCTGCTTCCATATGCTATTTTGTGGGTTCTGCAGTACGAGAATTGGTTCAGAGCCATTTTTTATAGGTTTTTGGAGGGACTTGGCAGGGAGCTCACACTAGTCCCTGCTTTCCAGCTGCCATCTTGGCTCCACCCCCCTCTTATTTTCTTTTGTAGTTCCTTTCTGGTGTCAAATGTCTAAGCCATAACGATCCGGGATTGAGTGTAAAGACAAGGCTCTTTTGGCTCTAGATTGTGGCCTACTTATTGACATAGGATTAAGAGTTGGGCTGGAGGTTCCAGACTTTTTTTTTAACTTTGTTACCACATAAGTTGGTGCTGTCACCCCATGCTGATAAATTCCAATCATAAACCACCAGGGTGCAGCCTCATCCCCAGGTGGCTTTCTTGGCTTCACATAATTTCACACCTACCTTGGCACAAAGTGTAGGGAGAAGGGGAAGAGGCAGAGTTCTTATGAATTACAGGGAGGAAAGAGTTGTTATGTCAATGTCATTCTCAATCACCTTTTTTGCTACATGGAAGGTCAATTAAGAACCAACATGGTTCCCACCTCCAACATGTGTGTATGTGTGTGTATGTGTGGATATATGTACATTTGTGTGCGTGTGTGTGTGTGTATAAAACACAGATTTTTTTTCTCTAAGGAATAGCTACTAGCTAGGTGGTACAGCGGATAGAGTGCTGGACCTGGAGTCCGGAAGATTCTTCTTCCCAAGCTCAAATCTGGCCTCAAATACTTACTAGCTATGTGACCCTGGACAAGTCATTTAATTCTGTTTGCCTCAGTTCTTCATCTAAAAAATGAGTTGGAGAAGGAAAGGGCAAATTTCTCTAGTAGTTTTGCCAAGAAAATCCCAAATGTGGCCACAAAGAGTCAAATACAACTGAACAAAGTAGTCAGGAAATCTTAAGCCTGGAAGGGATTTTGAGACTTCATTTAATTTGTGACAACCATTTCAGGCATAACCCTCCACACCCTTCCTAATAAATGAGAATCTACCCAGTTTGAAATCAAATAATAATATCTAACATGTGTATCAAGCTTTAAGCTTTATAAGCATTTTACATATTTTGTCTCATTTGAACCTTAGAACAGCCTTGTGTGGTGGGCATTGCAGTTATCAGTATCCGCATTTGACAGAAGAGAAAACTGAGGCACAGTGAGATGATGCTCATGGTCTCACAGCTAGGGAATGTTGGAGGTGAGTGCTGAACCAGCCTTCTCTGGCTCCAAGTGTAGCACACCATGACACGCCACAGAGAAGGCAGACCTTGGGTCACTCCTTTGTAAATGATGGAGGAAATGACTTCTGAAGTTTAGAATCACCTGAAGCTGACTCTAAAAATTTTTCATTTCTAGAGTCCTTCCCAGCTCTGACAGTCTAAGATCAGGAATTTTTCCCAAATTCTCTCCCTTCCTCCTCCCCCACCCATTGAGAAAACAAGAAAATCAAAGCCTGTTACTAAAGGCGAAATCACTGCAGCCACTGCAATCAGGTCCTCATCACTCTCACCTGGACTGTTGCAATAGCCTCCTAATTGTCTCTCTGCCTCAAGTCTCTCTCCACTTGAAACTGTCCATAGGTCTGCCAAGGTGATCATCCTTAAGTGCAAAACTGACCATTCCTTTTGCCTCTAATGCTCAATCTCTTCTGTTGAGTTTCCAAAGCCCTTTTCAGCCTTGTTATGCATCACTTGCCTTCCAACTCTACCACTTTGAAGTAACCAAAATGACCTTCTCACAAAGAATACTATAGCTCCCATCTCTGAATCTTTGCACTGGCTTTCTGAAAGGCTTTTCCCCTTCTCTGCTTCACAGAATGCCTTCTTTCCTTCAAAATTTATTTCAAGCACAACCTTCTACATTAGGCCTTTCCTGAACTTTGCTTTTCATATGTATGTGTATATATAAATGTATATATACACATGTATGTGTGTACACACGTATGTAAGCATGTGTGTGTATTGTTGTTGAGTCAAATATGACTCTTCATGACCCCATTTGGGGTTTTCTTGGCAAAGATACTGGAGTGGTTTGCCATTCCTTCTCAAACTTATTTTATAGATGAGGAACTGAGGCAAACTAGATCTCGCCTAGGGTCACACAGCTAATAAGTGTCTAAGGTCAGATTTGAATTCAGGAAGATGAGTCATCCTAACTTCAGGCCGGGCACTCTATCCACTATACCACCTGTCTTTGTTCAGGAAGACTAGCACCTCTTTTGTGAGATCTTGCGAAGCCCTTTTCAGAGTTGCTTATCCACCTACAACAGACTGGCATTTGACTCTCACCTGTGGCTCCAAGAACCTGTAGCATGTACAAAAGCCACACCCCAGTAAAACGTTCTGGGCAAACAGGCTAAACCAGGTTGAGGGCAACCAAGAAACCTCAAACCTGTCAGTGTGTAGGAGAGATGTCTACCTAACGCATGTGAAGACTTCCCCCAGCTGAATGGGTGGATGAAAACGATTTGTTCCAACAGTCATGAAGGCAGCTGAAGCAGACACTGTGGAGGGCTTAGAGCTTGGTCAGACACTGAAGATGCCAAGGCCATCTATTACATTGAATCAGTTTGAGTAAAACTTTGTCATCCACTCCACTCAGAGTTCTTGACTGCAAACCTTTCCTTCTCTCTCTCCCTCTTTCTACCTTGCTCTCTCACCCTTCTCTCCCTCATCTCTCCCTCTCCTCTATCTTCCCCCTCTCTGCTCCCCTTTCTCTTCCCCCCCACTCTGTCTTGGGTGGTCTTGACTTTACTGAGTCTAGAAGAGAGAATGAGGAGTTTTCTCAACTCTCCCTAATTTCAATGCAATTCACCCACAAATCTTCACTTATGATGTCATTAGTCTTCTTTGAAAACAAAGGACTAACAAATATACATATATATAATACACACATACATACACAAATACGTATATATATATGCATATAAAATACATGTATGTGTTTGTGTGGTGTATATATACATATGTGCACACTAATATATACGTATGCATATGTATATGTACATGTATATAGGCATATGTGTACAGGTAGGTGTGTATTAGTATACATAGTATTTATAGATCTATAATATATATATAGATAGGTCTATATTATCTACAGAAAGATATTAAATATGCACATGTATACACATGCATACATACATGTATATGTTATATATTATACATGATATATTACACATAATACAATTTATATGCAAATGTTTACATGCATATAAACATATGCATACTACACGTTACACTTAACATACATTTATTTTTTGTTTGTATCATTAGTATACAGCACAATGCCTGACACATAGCAGGCTTTTAATAAATGCTTGTTGATGGGTCGCTAGCCATTCACTGTGAGATAAAATGTCTCCACCTGAATCTCTAGTGCTACAATGTAAGGGAAGGCACTATCGAAGGTACTGCCATTGTTCTGTCCTTGACAGAAAGAGGGAGTAGGTATTCAAGAGTCTCCTGGGTACAACTCCCCCATAGAAGTCATAAGAGCACAGATTTCAGGGCAGAAGGGACCTTAGGGATGATTGGGTCAAATTCAAATTTTCACCTTCGTGAAAAAACAGCCTTTATTGATTAAATCAGCCTAGAGGGGCAGTAGTCATTCCCAGGCTTAGGAGGCTGAAGCTCCAAGTTCGAAACCTGCTCCAAAGTATGTGATTCAATTCAACAAGCATATATTAAGCACCTACTACCTGTAAGAGCAACTCGTTACTTTATCCCCAGGGATGCAGACAGGAAGGTTGTGATGCCTTCTGTCTCTAAAGGTGTAACAGCAACCACACTGACATACCTGGGATGGCTACTAGAGCAGGTTATTTTATCTGCTTTACTAGGAAAGACAGCTGTTTCAGGGGTCAACCATCTTCTTTAATTAAACAGAAAAAATACAGAGAAGGGAAATAAAGACCAACAGACAGGGCTGTACTGCCCGAATCAAAGTTTTACATCCACCAATGGATCAAGAGAGCCTTTACCTCTGAGCAGTTGAGGACCTCTGAACCTACGGCCACTCAGAGTCTGGACCAGGGAATCACGACATCTTCCTCCTAAGCAATCCCCCAAAACAAAAGCTCACCTCTCAGAATATATACTCTTTCAGCTAACAGACTCAGAGCCAGAAGGCATCACAACCTTCTTGACTCAGTGCCTAATTAGAAATTAGCAAAATGTGTGTAAGCCTTCCTATAAGCAAGCAAGCTTCCTTTAATGGGCTCCACATGAGGTCTATTGATGGGTGGGGAAGATCTTATTCCCCGTTGACCTTACACAGGGAGAGAATGAGACCAGGCCTGTGTTGGTAAGCAAAATGGGCTCCTTAGCACTTAGTTCAACAAGTGCCCTTGAAAAATTTGGCTTTTGTTTGTGTTGAGTAATTCAGTGTATTTCATTGAGTTTTCCTAAGTGCTAAGCCCCAGGCCCAAACCCCTATTAGGTGTAAAATCTATGTGGGTGTGGATTGGCAACTTAGGTGGGGCCCAAGGTGGTGCTAACTCCAGGGAGGGCCTAGTTTACATGTCTGGGACAGCAGAGGCTTTTAGACCAAGTGGATTTAAGTCACTCTTTGTGGTGATTCTTGGTCATGTGGGTGAGTGGCATGTGTGACTTACCCCTGACACTGAAAAAGATATAAAACTGGGGCTTGGCCTCCTCTTCCTTGGAGCTCTTTGCCACAGCAGTGGTGGCGCACGTGACTCTGGACCAGCCCTTGTTCTGAGCTCCCAGGCTGAACCTAGATGTTGATAACTATGAATTGAATTGGGTCTGTCTGTTGATGTTTGTAATTTGTTTGTATTTTGCTCTGAAGTTCAGTGTGCTGGCTTTTTCCCCTGAACTAAGTGAATGATATTTGTGTGCTAAAGTAAAGTAAGCTTGCCAACCCCTTCACCTTGCTTTCCTTATTAAGGCAGATCAAAAGAACCTGTGCTGTTGGCAGCTTTCTGGGTGCTGGCTGTGAGTGGATCTTTCACCCCCACAGAAGCTGCTAGCCGGATTGTTGAAACAAGGCCCCAAACACTAAGGTTCTTCCTGCAATGTGGTTTAGCAGTTTGTGTGTTTTTTCACCATTAGCTTTTCCTGAGCCATGGTGGGGGTAGAAAGGCAATGTTATAGCTGAAGTGAAACGGTGCTACAAGTTCCCTTCCTCTCAATACCACTTAGACATGAGTGCCTATGCACATGCGCGCACATACACACACACATACACACACACACACACACACACACACATTTCATTGATGCTGAATGCCTTCCAAGAGTGAATAATATTTCATTCTGAGACACAATTGATTGTGTTTTTATTTGAACTGATTTTCCGTATCTTATTTTCTGTTTCTAAAGGGGATGACGGTGAGAAAGGAGAAAAAGGAGAAGAGGGAAAGCATGGAAAAGTGGGCCCCATGGGGCCAAAAGGTATGTAAGAAGCTTGTTGAAATTTACACTGTACTTTCCAGAGTGCCTCTCTCCTTCCCTGCTGGGCATGTCAAACAGTCTGTCCTTTGTATGGGAAATTAGTTGCTTTCATAAAGCACTTTACCACAGAGATGCATAAAATGTGTTACTAACATGAATTAACTCACCATCCAGTATCCCTGGGAGAGTTCCTATCAACAGGCTCTAATCCATTTCTCCACCTGTATCCTTGGTGATGGCATGAGCAGAACACCTGCGCAGACCTCTCTGTGGGACACAGAGAGCTTAGAATCCCTAAAGAACCTACGTGGGCTTTGGAAGCACATCTTTACCTCCAGTGGCTCTCCTTCAAAACCCCCAAGACCTAGTTCTTCTTCTCTATGCAGGCCATGAGGTTAGAAATGAAGGGGTGAAGGAATAGCTCTTTCCATGTTTCTTTATTTATCATCAAAACAGGCTGCTTTCCTTGGCTCCCCTCGTGGGACAGATTGTTAGCAGAATGAGGAATAACCACCCCCTCCTCTGGAATGTTTATCTATATGGTAGCACAAGGTTTATAGAGGTGACGGGGATCTCAAGGGGGGAAGTTTCTTTAAGCATCTAAACCCCAGAATTTATAGATACGTATACACGCACACACATATGTATATACATATATATGCACACAAACACATACATATGTAGCTATAGATATCAATGCAGAATATAAACACACATATATGGATATATGATACATATATTAAATATACAAATATATGAGACAGAGAGAGGGAAAGAGAGAGCAGGAGGAAGAGAGAGGGGAGGAAAGGGGGAAGAGAAATTGAAGAGGAGAAAAGAGGGTAAGAGGGAAATAGAGTGGAGGGAGAAAGGGAGCAAGAGGAGGAAGAAAAGAAAGAGGTGGAAGATAAGGGCAATGACAGATGGAGAAACTAGAGGGAGGACGAGAGAAGGGGAAGGAGAGAGGGGAGGAGAGAAGAGGAAGACAGAGGGGAGAGAAAGAGAAGAGGTGAGCAGAGAGAGGAAAAGATGGAGGAAAGAGAGATAGAGGGAGAGATGAGGGAGAGAAGAAGGGAGAGGGAGAATGGTGAAAGAGAGAGAAAGGTGAGAGAGGGGAGTAGAAAGAGGGAGAGAGAGAAGGAAAGGCTTGGGGTCAAGGACTCTGAGTGGAGTGGATAACTAAGTTTTACTCAAACTGACTCAAGCTCTCAATAACACGGATTTTTTTCTTAATGCTGTACTCACATTCCAATAGAGAAAATGAAGGGTCCAATGACACATTACCCAAAGTGTAAAAGTGAACAATTATGAATCAAATAGGTGTACTTTTTAAAAGCATCCCTCCACCCCTTTCAAAGCATCCTCGTGTTTTCATAGGCGCAGGCCAAAAAGATCCAAGATAAAGAATAAGGACAAAGGCTTTGGTGGCTTTGGGCCCTGGTTTGCTTACTGATATGGGTATAGGTGTTGAACTGGAACATCCATGCTCTTTAGTTTACACTTTGTCACCATAATAAGCTAGTGCTGTCACGCCATGCTGATGAATTCCAATCATAAACCACCGGGCTGCAACCTCATCCCCAGGTGGCTCACTTGGCTGCATATAACTCCATTCCTGCTGTGGCATGAATGTGTGGGGAGACGGGGAAGAGGCAGAGTTCTTATGAATTGATGCAAGGAGGTGTGTTAACATCTTTCTCAGTCATCTTAGATATAACCTCAAAACTGTTCTGTGCCCCACCCCTCGGGATGAATTGTCCCTGTGACTCTTGGCAAGGCAGGTAACCTCTCTAGGTCTCAGTTTTCTCATCTGTAAAAAAAAAAAAATGGGAAGTATAATAATTGATTTCTAAGGTCTAAAATCATTTGAGATCCAAAATTCACTGATTCTATTCCTATGACTCTCTAGTATGATAGTTGTAAATAATGACTCACATTTATGATATATAGTATATATAATCACTAGTTATTATCGTATGTATTTTCAGAATTCATTTTAAACATGAGAGGCAACAAAATCATAAGAAGTGAAGTTGGCTCATTATCTAGACCTCAAACACGTTATAGAAGCTGGATTATAATAGAACATATGAGTTCCAAGGTCCAGCACCTTATTTTAATAATCAAATTAAAATTAATCTTGAGTGATGCTTTCATTTTGCAATAAAAGATAATTTTTATGATAATTATCTATTTAGATCACATATAAAACAAGCTTTTTAAAACCATCATGTCACTATCTTCTCTTTCCAACATTTATTTGTGAAATATAAATACATATAAATTAATGTTGCATGGTACTCCAGATTATATAGCATATATAGAACATGATTTGGTATTTTCTCAAGTGTTTTTTTATTCCCTATAGCTTAGAGACATAGCAAATATTCCACAAGTTTTATTTTTTAAAATAGCAAATATAACATGGTTTGATTTTCAGGAATGAAAGGAGAACTGGGTGAGGTAGGAGACCAAGGCATCCTTGGCAAAATTGGACCAATTGGTGAAAAGGGTGAGTTATATCGGCTTATTTCCTATTGCCATTTCAAAGCAAATTAAACATGAAATTGTGGTTATTTTCTTAATGGTTTTTTTGTGTGCTTATTTTTATGATTCCAAGTCATTAAAATCATATCTATTTTAAAAAATGAATGTTTTTAACTTTTTTTTTACCGCTTGGCTGTATCCTAGTTTCTTGCCCATATATATGAAGTATGTTACATGGTCTCTGTAAATTCAGGATTTGTCCTGGTCAAGTTTGCAGGAACAAAGACCCAAGAGTCTATATGTCAGAGGCATGGCATGTTTTCATCCCTACTAGAGGTAACTGCACTCTTAATAATCTTTCATCTTTTTCATCACTTTTGAACATGGATTATAATTATTTATGTACATGTGGGATTATAAGATTTAAAATAGGAAGGAACTTTAGAGATTATTTAACATAGCCCTTTCATTTTGTAGTTAAGATATTAAAATCTAGAGAGAAGATGAGATTTGACCAAGGGCATATGTCAGTTAAATGTCAGAGCTGGGACTAGACTAGAACCAGAGACTTCCAGCACCAAATCTGATGTTCTTTCTCTCCATCATGCTCTCCCCTTCATATCTTTTCACTCAGTGGTTAACTCTTTATCAAAAGGAAATTGTTCATGTTTGCATTCCTTGCTATATTACTCACCAATCAGCTCTTCCAAACCTTTTCATCCTTCCTCAAACCTCCTTTCTATAGCTCCTCCTCCTCCTCTCAGCTGAGAACCTTGTTTCATATTCACTGAAAAAAAAATGGGGCCATTCTCCTGCTCATGCACATCACTTGGATACCTTCTGCCAATGCCTCCTCCTTCATTCCTACATGAAAAGGTGGCCCTTCTTGATGGGGGAGGGGCACAGAAACATCTGTATGTACAGGCGATCCCATTTCAACCTCTCTTTTCCTACATGTTGCCCCCTCTATCATTTACTTTCTCTCACTTGTCTTCAATCTCTCCCTGTTTACTGACTGTTTCCCAACTACCTAGAAACATGCCTTTTTCTCCTCCATCCTTAAAAAGCTTCCGCTTGATCAGTCCATCTTCAGTGGCTATTGTCCCATCCCTTTCCTCTCTTTTATGGTTTGAGAAGGCCATTTACAATGGCCTCCACTTCATTTCCTTTCACTCTAGCTTCCGACTTCATCATTCAATAGAAACTTTTCTCCAGACTTACTAATGATCTTTTAATTGTCAAACTTAGTGGTCTTTTCTCATTCTTCATTCTTCTCAAAATCTCTGTAGCCTTTGACACTTTTCTCTTTGATACTCTCTTCTCCATAGGTTTCCATGAAAATATCCTATCTAAATCTGGTAACTGTTTCTTCTCAGTTTACTTTACTGGATCTTCATCCAAGTTCTCTTCTCTATAAATGCTATTTCACTTGGTGATCTCACTGGTTTCCATGGATTAAACTATAGGCTCTATGTTGATGATGAATCCTAGATGTACTTATCCAACCAACCGTAACTTCTCTCCCAAACTTCAGCCTCACATTTCTACCTTGTGAATATCTCAAACTAGATGTCTCATAAACATCGTAAGCTCAACAAAGCCAAAAATGAACTCATTATCTTTCTCATTCTCATCCTTTCTGAACTTCTCTATTACTATCTAAGGTACCATCAGGTTCCCAGTCACCCAGTCACTCTAGGCTCACAATCTAGGTGCCATCTTTGACTCTTATTCTCCCTCATTCCCTCATCCAATATTTTGCCAAGTTCTCTTGATTTTACCTTCTTAAAAGCTTTTGTATGTGCTCCCTTCTCTCCTCTGACACTGTCGTCACCCTGGTGTGGTCCTATATCACCACTTCATGCCTATGCTATTGCAATAGCATTTTGCTATTTGCCTCAAGTGTTTCTGCAGTCCAGGTCAACCACCACTCAGCTGCCAAATTAATCTTCTAAAAGCACAGATGTGACCAAGTAACCACCGCCACCACTACCACCACTACCACCACCCCCATTCAACTAAGTCTAATGCCGCCATATCACCTCCAGTTTTAAAGTATCAAATATAAAATCCTTTATTTGGCATTACAACTCTAAATAACCTGGCTTCGTAAAATCTTTTTACATCCTATTTCCTTCTACATATTCTATGATCCAGTGACACTGGCCTTCCTTGTTGTTCCTCACACAAAACACTCCATATCTAGACTCCATATATTTTCACTGGCCACCCCCCATTCCTGAAATCTTCTTCCTCTCTCCCTCCTGTCTTCTTTGACTTCCTTTAAGTCCCACCTAAAATCCCACCTTTTACAGGAAGCCTTTCCCAATCCTTCTTAATTCTAATGCTTTCTCTTTTTTATTATCTCCAATTTATACAGTATATATCTCTTTTTGTACATCCTCATTTGCCTGTCACCTCCCTTTCTTTTTTTTTAATTTATTTTTAATATGTTTAGTTTTCAGCATTGATTTTCACATGCGTTTGAATTACAGATTTTCTCCCCATTTCC
>JAQQSZ010016058.1:0-11124 GCA_028646595.1 Phalanger gymnotis | reverse complement strand
CTCTTCCCAATTTTTCCTCTACTTCTCTAACTTTCTCTTCCAAATCCTTTTTGAGCTCTTCCATGGCCTGAGACCAGTTCATGTTTTTTCTTAGAGGCTTTTGATGTAGGCTCTTTGACTTTGTTGACTTCTTTTGGCTTTATGTTTTGGTCTTCTTTGTCAACAAAGAAAGATTCCAAAGTTTGAGTCTGAATCTGAGTCCATTTTTGCTGCCTGGCCATGTTCTCAGCCAACTAATTGACCCTTGAGTTTTTCGGGGGGGGGGGGTATGACTTCTTGTAGAGTAGAGAGTACTTTGTTCTAAGCTTGAGGGGATGTGCTGTTGTTTTCCTAACTATTTCCATACAGTCAGTTCTGCCACACCAGCCCTCCTCCTCCCCCAAGAACCTCCAATCTGAACCGTGACTCAGATCTTAAGCAGGCTTTGCACTCCTGCTCTGATCTGTCACTCAATTCCTCCCACCAGGTGGGCCTGGGGCTGGAAGCAGCTGCAGCTGTAGTTCTGTAGCTGCACCTCCTCCGCTGCCCCCAGTGTGGTGGCTGAACTGTGTACTCCTTTCATTCTGTCCCTGCAGCTTTTCCTACCAACCTTCTCTGTTGTCTTTGGTGTTTGTGGATTGAGAAGTCTGGTAACTGCCACAGCTCACTGATTCAGGGCACTAGGGCCTGTTCCGCCCAGCTCCTGGTCTGGTTGGTCCTACCGCTGCCCACACTGGGCTCTGCTCCGCTCTACTCCCAGCTCCCTGTACGATATACCTCATCCAGCAACCATCCAGGCTGTCCTGGGCTGGAGCCCTGCTTCCCTCTGCTATTTTGTGGGTTTTGCAGTTCTAGAATTTGTTCAGAGCCATTTTTAAAAAGATGTTTGGAGGGTCCTGCTGTGAGCCCTAGGCAAGTCCCTGTTTTCCCACTGCCATCTTGGCTCTGCCCTGCCAATGGGTTCCTTTTCTAATATTTATCAGGTCATTAAAACCCTTTACTATGCATTCTAATGCTAACCGTAGTAATAATTATGACCCACAAGTCCAGAGTTTCCCTAAAAAAAGTAGAAGAGTAGAATAAAAAAGTACTCAATGTATAGACTTGACTTTGGAATGGTACAAGTAGTTTATTCCTTTGCAGAAAGAAATCCTAAATGTAAAAGAATCCCAGTGCATAATAATAGAATGTTTAGAACAGAATTCAGTACCTTAATGTGTGTTAAAGTTATGATCAGTTGTGAGGTCTGCATTTTAATCCTCATTGAAGCATAAAATGATTTTATAATGCTGCTAATTATGTATTTTACATTTCACCTTAGCACTAAATGCCAATCCAAGATTCAAGCTTGATCTTCCTTCTGGAGGCTCATCTCTGTGATGTGGAAGCTTCCACTGCAGTCAGTCACTACAATTCCAAGGATGTTGTAGCCACTGCCTCAGAGGTATTGCAGGACAGTTGGACATATTGGAATTCATTACATCATCTCTAGCACTGGACATGTTCGGCATGGGATACCAGTTCACCTAAGATCAAAGACTAAACACAAAAAGGACAAAGGTGGTCAAGATTTCTCCAGCTCAAGCCTGTCTAGTTGAGTTCATATTCCACTTAGGGATCAGAGGAGGGGTTTCCACAATACCAAAATAGAGAAGGACTGTCCTTCCCCACCTCTCAATAGAATCACATGATTCTACCTTGCAAGACGCAGCCAAGAAAGAGGTAGCCAAACCGTCCTTTTAACAAACGCAGCATCCTATAGTCTGCTGCTGTCATAGTGCAGAGGGAACAACCAAAGAACCACTCAGGAAAATCTTAATTATTGTATCATATTAAAACACCAAATCCTTTCAGCAATGAGTCAACCATGTGGCCAAAAGCAGCATCAAAACTTCCATATGATACATCAGAAACAGGCAAAGAATGCATGTGCCTGCTCCATGCAAAAGCATGGTTGCATTTCCATTGGAAACTTTTCCTCATTTGTCATTTCCATGTTGACCTTATAGTATAAGAGGGCTGATCTGTGGTGGAAACTAAGAATCAAGACACTCCAACTTGGACTAATGCTTTTCCATAGTCTTGGTTTGCACCTCTCCTGATTCCACAATGACAATGGCAAAATCTGAAAACTTGAATAACCACCTGGTAACTTACTGTTGGCAACTGATCCATAACCTTTGAGGCCATATGATGATTAAGTATTTGCATGAACATCAAAAGGAAAAGATGCAATAAACATAATAGATCCCAGAGGGGATTTTGTTTCTCCTAAAAATTTTTCTAACAATGTGTCTGTTCATTACATTTACCTTTGAATAGGCTATCTCTCATGCCTGGAATTACACAACCACCCCTCTCTCCATCTCTTGGAAACTCCATTTAAGGCTCAGATCAAGAGTCACCTTCTACAAAAGGGCTTTCTGATTCCTTCAGTTGTTAGGGTTACCCATCTATATGCCAAATAGTTAGATAAATAGATAGATAGATAGATAGATAGATAGATAGATAGATAGATAGATAGATAGATAATACAGACACACACACATGTATGATTTTCAATTATCTATGCACCTGTTTCCCAAAGAATGTAAGTTCTTAGGAGGCAAAAATGTTTTTTTAATTTTTTGTTTGTATCTATATGTCCCCAGACTTTATGTTTTCAGAGAGGTAGCATGGTGACGTGAATAGAATCTTGACCATAATAAGACCGTAACACAGTAGGCATAACGCATACCTACTATGTGAGCCTTAGGAATTGAGTGTTGTACTGCTCAGTATTCTAGGCATCTCTCCAAGACTCTAAGTTGCAGAGAAGGTGCCAAACATCACTGGCACAGATATTTTCCCCATTCAGAAATTCCCTATACCAATCAAAACACAGGTCCATCCCTATCCTCAATTCCTATTAGAGTGCCTGGCAAACGGTAAGCACTTAATAAATGCTTGTTGAATTGAATTGTCATGTATAAAGCAATAGATTGAATTGGAAAGCCCTACAGTATGAGTTAGCTATAGGATATACAAGCAGCAGGAAGAGAATACATGTTCAATATAGAAGCATTATTCTTAATACAGAAGGATTATTTAAAAAAGAATTATAGAAATGGGAACTGTTAGGATTATTAAAGTTAGGAAAGGAATAGGCAAAGTATTTCTAAGAAGGAGAGCTAGACCCTCCAGGGGTGGGGAACCTGCAGCCTTGAGGCCACATGTGGCTTTCTAGGTCCCTGGGTGTGGCCTTTTGACTGAGTCCAAGTTTTACAGAACAAATCCCTTTATTAAAGGGATTTGTTCTGTGAAGTTTGGATTCTAAGAGCCACACTGAGGACCTAGAGGGCCTACAGGTTCCGCACCCCTGCTAGGCCCTGAGCCTTCTTGGTTTGGCATTAGATAGAATAGTTCCTACCCAACAGCCTCCCAGGTGAGCCTGCTTTTCTCTCCCGGATTATCTTTGTTAGCAAACAGGCCCCTGAGATGCTCTCTTTGCTTAGAGCTGATGGTAAGAGGCTGCTTGGGAGATCACTGCCTGGATTGTGAGGTGAGGACCAGAGGATCAGGAAGTCATGGGAGAGAAGAAATACGCAATTGCAGGCTGGTATTTACAGGAACTTTTCAGGGCCTGACCACATCGCCTTGTTTGTGTGGGCATTTAATCTTTCTCCCTGAAGCAAACACTTAAATCATTGTTGCCTCAAACCCACCAACACAGGTTTCACCCCTGCTTTCCCAGAGTGGCCCGAAGAGAGAGAGGACCGCATACAGTCCATGGAGGTGACCAAAGTATGACACATCGACCACAGAGAGAGGAGAGCTTAGATTTTCTTTATGTGTCCACCCCAGGCTTCTTCCCGCTAAGAGAAACTGAAGATCTTTCTTGGGGATTGAAAATGAAATCCTGGCACAAAGAGGATGCTTTCTCACGGCTGGGGAGGAAAGCTATGGGCCATCCCTCTACAGCCTCTATGGCTACCCACTGTCTCTCATTTCTTAGGGTTTTTCTTCCTCCTCAAACCCACGTGCAGGCTATTCTTATCATTATTTTACCGTTTATATAGGGTCCCTATGAAATAACAGTGGGAAAAGGGGAAGTGTCTCCAAAGGATCTTATGACAAGCTGAAATTCACCCAAATAGCTGCGCCCTCTGGACCAAGCCTCATTGGCCAGCACGCCACAAAGAACTAACATCTCCTTAGTCGTTCAGGGACGCTTGTGGCTGAAAGGTTATGCAACGTTGCATTTGAGTAAAAATAAGGGAGGGGAGAGCAGGAAAACAGAAATCGAGTCACAGGAGAGAAGCAGCTGGAAGCCTCCTCAGCTGAGCTCTTCTGTTCGAAGGTTTTGGAAATGATGAGCACATGCAGCATCACCACTAAGGAAGTATGACTTCCTGGAGGTTGTGTTTTCTTGGTGGTTGTCATGGCCAGAGCTTGCTATGTCCTCTCTGTTTTCACCACCAAGGAGGGAATATCCCAGGCTAATTGGCAAGGTACAACTTCTGACCCATGAGAGAAAGAGAAAGTGGGATAGGGTGGAAAAGAGGCCTGGAATGGAATCCAGAGAACCTGGGTTCAAATTCTGTCAGTGCCCCTAACACTCCATGTGGTTAAATTGCTTTACCTCTCTAGTAGTTAATTTCCTCATCTCCGTGTAAGCATCTGGCAAGTAGAGGTCATTCCTTAGAACATACGCAGTTATTCCCAGCCTGATTCCAGGGTAGCCCTTGGGAGCTTGGGACGTAGGGATGAGGAGCTTGTACCTTTAGATAACAAAGAATCATCTGAGTGACTCCTTAGCCAAGAGAACTGATGACTCAGAGAATATACAAAAGCAAGTTTCCTGATCCCTCTGTCTCTGTCTCTCTCTGTCTCTCTGTCTCTCTCTTTATCTCTCTCTCTATTTCTCTCTCTCTCTCTCTGTCTCTCTCTCTCTCTCTCTCTCTCTCTCTCTCTCTCTGTCTCTCTCTCTCTCTCTCTCTCTCTCTCTCTCTCTCTCTCTCTCTCTCTCTCTCTCTCTCCCTCTCTCTCTCCCCCTCATTGTGAAGCCTATTGAATATTTCAGCCTGGGCAAAAGACTCAGATGGGAAAGGGATAACTGTCCTGTTTCCTACTCAGCCTTCACATGGCTGTGAGCACAGAGTTACCATTTCCTCTTTTGTTCTTTTCTCTTGTTATTTTCTTCTTTCCTTTTCTTAGGCAAATAAATATTCTCTCATGGGTGGATCTACTTAGGCAAATAAACTTCCCATCATGGATGCTTCTAGGACAGAGGGTCAACTGCCGGTTACAAAAGGTCCAAAGATGCTAGGGGAACAGTGGCACAAGCCAAAGTGCCGCCAGAGCAGCAGTGGCCAGTGACAGGGGAAATGTCTAATAGGAGGAGAAAGTTGTACTGAAGACAGAAATGAAGGCAGAAAGACAGTCAACCAAGGAAGGAGAAAGATTCAGGGAGCATCAACCCTCATGGCAAAGAGAGGTATCATTAATCAACTCAAGAAAAGAGCAGATATTGGGGTCTCCACAGCACAACTTAATCAGAGAGCCTGGACCCAAGGAGACCTGAAATTGAACTTTATAAAGGAAGAAAGAACTTCCAGGACCAGGACCAGATATTGTTAGACAGTCACATGTGTGCCTTCAATTTGAGCCCACGTATATGTATATGTATATGTATATGTATATGTATATGTATATGTATATGTATATGTATATGTATATGTATATGTATATGTATATGTATATGTATATGTATATTATATGTACATTATATGTATATATACACACATAAATGTATATGTGTGTATATATACATATATTTATGAGAAAATTTTCTTCAGGTTTGGGGAAAGGAGGAGGGGGAAAAGGAGGATATTTTGCATCATTTTTTAGAATTTAATTTTTATTTTATTTTTTCTCAATTACATGTAAAAAGCAATTTTAACATTCTTTTTTTAAAAAAAAATTGAGTTCAAAATTCCCTCTTTCCTTCTCTCCTTTGAAAAGGCAAGCAATTTGATATAGATTATACATGTAGAGTCATGCATAACATTTCCATATAATCCATGTCACAAAAGAAAACACTGACCAAAAAGAAAAAGGAAAAAAAGTTTAAAAAGCATGCTTTAATCCACATTAAGACTCCATAAGTTCTCTCCCTAGAAAAGGATGGTATATTTTTCATGATAAGTCCTTTGAAATTGTCTTGGATCACTGTATTGGTGAGAATAGCTAAATTATTCATAATTGAACATCATACAAATATTACTGTTACACTGTATAGTGTTTTCCTAGTTTTTCTCACTTTACTTTGTATCAGTTCATATAAGTCTTCCCAGGTTTTTCTGAAAGAATCTTGCTCACCATTTCTTATACTACAACAGTATTCCACTCACAATCACATACCACAATTTGTTCAGCCATCACTCAATTGATGGGCATTCCCTCAACTTCAAATTCTTTGCTACCACAAAAAGAGCTGCTAGAAATATTTTTGTACATATAGGTCATTTTCGTTTTTCTTTTATCTCTTTAGGATACAGACCTAGAAGTGGTATTGCTGGGTCAAAGGGTATGCACAGTTTTATAGACCTTTGGATATAGCTCCAAATTGCTCTCCAGAATGGTTGGATCAGTTCACAAACACCACCAACAGTGCATTAGTGTCCCAGTTTTTCCACATCCCCTCCAGCATTTGATATTCTCCTTTTCTGTCTTATTAGCCAATCTGATATGTATGAAGTGGTACGTAAGAGTTATTTGAATTTGGATTTCTCTAATTAGTAGTTATTTAGAACATTTATTAATATGATTGTAGATAGCTTCGACGTCTTCTTCTGAAAACTGCCTGTTCATATCCTATGACTATCAACTGGGGAATGACTTATATTCTTATAAATTTGACTCAGTTCTCTATGTATTGGAGAAATGAAGCCTTTATCAGAGAAATTGGCTGTAAACTTTTTCCCTCAGTTTCCTGAATTCATTCTAATCCTTTCTGCATTAATTTTGTTTGAGAAAAATATATTTTTTTAATTTATAATTAAACTATCCATTTTATATCCTGTAATGCTCTCTTATTTCATCCTTGGTCATAAATTATTACCTTATCCATAGATCTGACAGGTAAAATTTTCCAAGTTCCCCTAATGTGTTTATAATATCACCTTTATGTCGAAATCTGTAGCAAATGTTCTTGTTATACCATCTTAGCAAGGACATTTCCTTAAAAGATAACTAATTCTAAAGGCTTTGTTCATTGCTCATGGAAGCACATTGGTGGGGACCCAGGAACTTCAGTGTCATAAATAGCCTCAGAATCTGAAAATAGCAGCCGTTCTTCAGGGATCCAATACACTATTTTTTGTCTTGAAGAGTTTCATATGAAAATATAGATACTCTAGAAAATAAAGTCTTATGGTTATTCTTTGCACCTCAGTTTTTTTCCTCTTTAAGACAAAAGGATCAAATGAGATGACCACTAAGGTCCCTTCCAGCTCTTGATTTTTCATACTATGACTCGTCCAGACCATACACTTGCCAAAGAGTGGTAGATCAGGGATTGGAACTCAGAAGCCCCAGACTAAATCATTTAGCTTCCATAGGCCTTGGTGTCCTCATTTTTGAAATGAAGGGATTGGAACAGAGTCTTCTCAAAACCGTAATAGGAGTTCTATATGCTGCCTCTGATATTTGCTAGCTGTGTGGCCATACATCACACTGAACCTGAAATTCAGTTTACTAATCTATACAATGATGATAATTCCCCCTACCTTCCAGGATTGTTGTGGGGTTCTAAGTATAAAAAGTGTTTTGTAATTTTAAAGTGCTATAAAAAGGCTGGCTATAAGGAGGAAGTAGGATTACGAAATCAGGACTAGATTCCCTAATGCATGCAGAGGAGCTATTCTTGAATCTTTGTAATCTCATCCTGCCCTTGATTAATTTACTTGAGCTGGGTGGGAGGCAGAAGGAAAGATGAGTGTGGGGGAATGTGGGTGGACTCCACTTTCTCCTGCCTGCCTCCACTTCCATCTTGCATCATATTCTGAACTCTGGACTTTCCAAATCCTCACAGAACCTGAGTTCAAATCTTAACTGCTATTTATTATCCTTGTGATCTTAGGCTAAGCACTCATGACACTTGTCCCTCAGTTTCCTCATCCACAAAGTGAGGAGATTGGACTAGATAGCCTTCTTGGTCCCTTCCTACTCTAGATATTTGATCCTGTACTCCCCCAAGGGCCCTAATAAGCCTAGAGTTCCTTGTGAGATGCATCATTGTCCCAAACCTTCTCTGGGGGAAAATCCTCAAGGCTTAGACAGTCCTTTGGGAATAGCCAGTTCTCTTTCCTTAGTGTTGAAACTGATCAGCATTCAGGGAGTAGAAGATCCAGATAACTGGTCAGACAGTAGATGGACAGGTGACCACACCGGCTACAAGACTAACTGGGCTAGTTCCAAAATGGTATTAAAATCTCCAAATGATGAGCAAATTGGAAGTGAATTTAAAGCAAGGATATATTTTCTTCAGCTGAGCCACAATAAACCTGAGGAAACACAGGCGGCAGACACATCCCTACTTCCCTCTTTCAATCGATTCCATTAGAGCCTAAAAAGAAACCCTTTCCAAGCAGTTATAAATATCAATTACATACATTTTCATTAGCTGGGTGTCATGATTAGGAAGCTGATTCATTGGTGGGTTGTCTCTGGACAGGATGGTGCTTGCATATAATCTGCCATAGCCAATTAACCAAAAAGATAAGAACTGGCTTACCCTGGGGTAGTAAAGGGAGAATGGGAAGACTGGAAATAGCCCAGAAGTACAAATTGGCTTTGTGGTTCCCCAAAGTGGGGAGAGCCAAGTTTAACTTGTAATGTCTATAGGCACAAAAAGGATTATAGGATCATAGGTCTAGAGATACTAGAGATACAAGCGACTTCATCAGGTCGTGGAATCCAAAGCTGTAAGGGATTTCAGAAGTCATCTAGTCCAATACCTTTACTTTACAGATGAGGAAATTAAGCCTATAGAGGTTAAGTGGCTTGCCCACAGTCACAATGGCAGTAAACATTAGAGGTAGGATTTGAACATGGGTCCACTAACTGTGGAACCAATGCTTCCAAAGAAGAATTGGAAGTCAGAAATGCCTTTACCACGTGAATCTTGTGATGCACCAGGCCAAGATGCCATCTATATATAATATCTATATCTATCTATAATATAATATCTATAATAGTGACAGCAGAAAACATAGGTATTGAATTTGATTTCTTTCCAGGGTTTAAAAAACAAATCCTAGGACTCCCATCCTGACCAGACTGAGTCTCTTACAATCACTGAATTTTGGCATTGGAAGGAAGTTCCAAAGCCATTGCCCTGTAAGTGGAATCTGCTCTACCACCTACAACAGGGCTGGCCAAAATATGGCCCGCAGACTGTATGTGACCTGCAGTGCAATTTTATGTGGCTGCCTGTGGGTTTTAATTTTCATGAGCAAAAAAATAAAATAATAATTTGCATGGAATATGTATTAGATTTTTTAATTCCATCACTAATAAATAATCTCGTTGATGTTAGTTTTCTTTGGTGTTTTTAAGCAGTATTAGGGGCAGAACATATCACAAACAATTTTCTTTTTTTTTATAAATTTTATTTAATATATTTAGTTTCCAGCATTGATTTCCACGGGAGTTTGAATTACAAATTTTCTCCCCATTTCTACCCTTCCCCCCACTCCAAGATGGCATATATTCTGGTTGCCATGTTCCCCAGTCTGCCCTCCCATCTGTCACCCCACTATCCTCCCATCCCCTTTTCCCTTCCTTTCTTGTAGGGCAAGATAAATTTCTATGCCCCATTGCCTGTGTATCTTATTTTCTTGTTGCATTCAAAAAGTTTTTTGTTTTTGTTTTTGAACATCTATTTTTTAAAACTTTGAGTTCCAAATTCTCTCCCCTCTTCCCTTCCCACTCACCCTCTCTCCCTAAGAAGTCAAGCAATTGAACATGGGCCACATGCGTATCATTACGTATAACCCTTCCACAATATTCATGTTGTGAAAGATTAACTATATTTTGCTTCTTCCTAACCTATTCTCCTTTATTGAATTTTCTCCCTTGACCCTGTCCCTTTTCGAAAGTGTTAGTTTTTGACTACCTCCACCCCCATCTGCCTTCCCTTCTATCATGCCCACTTTTTTATCTAATTCCTCTTTCTTTCCTGTGGGTAAGATACCCAGCTAGGTATGTATGGTATTCCCTCTTCAGGTCAAATCTGATAAGGGTAAGATTCACTCATTCCCCCTCACCTGCTTTCTCTTCTCTTCCTACAGAACTGCTTTTTCTTGCCACTTATATGCGAGATAATT
This sequence comes from Phalanger gymnotis, assembly GCA_028646595.1. Lineage (NCBI taxonomy): Eukaryota > Metazoa > Chordata > Mammalia > Diprotodontia > Phalangeridae > Phalanger > Phalanger gymnotis. The sequence continues at coordinate 775 of JAQQSZ010016058.1, read as the reverse complement.
TACCCCATTCTATCTCTTCCTATCTCCCTCTCTCAATATATTCTTGTCTCATCACTTATTCATCTTCTATTCACACTGTGCCCTCTCCCTCTCTCTCTCTCTCTCTCTCTCTCTCTCTCTCTCTCTCTCTCTCTCTCTCTCTCTTGCTCTATATGTATATATATATATGTATATATATACATACACATACATATATACATACACACACTCACATTTACATATATATACATAAACACACACACAGAGACACACACAGACACACACACACACACACATATATATATATGTATATATATATATATATACATACATGCATACTCCCTTCAGCTACCTTAATACAGAGGTCTCATGAATTATACACATCATCTTTCCATGTAGGAATATAAACAAAATAGTTCAACTTTAGTAAATCCCTTGCAATTTCTTTTTCTTGTTCTTTTTCTTGATTACCTTTTCATGCTTCTCTTGATTCTTGTGTTTCAAAGTCAAATTTTCTATTCAGCTCTGGTCTTTTCACTGAGAAAGCTTGAAAGTCCTCTATTTTATTGAAAATCCATATTTTGCCTTGGAGCATGATACTCAGTTTTGCTGGATAGGTGATTCTTGGTTTTAATCCTAGCTCCATTGACCTCCGAAATATCGTATTCCAAGACCTTCCATCTCTTAATGTAGAAGCTGCTAGATCTTGGGTTATTCTGATTGTGTTTCCACAATTCTCAAATTGTTTCTTTCTGGCTGCTTGCAGTATTTTCTCCTTGACCTGGAAATTCTGGAA
>JAQQSZ010016057.1:0-11125 GCA_028646595.1 Phalanger gymnotis | reverse complement strand
TGCCTTACTAGATATACTCTTTGACAGAGTTTGGGATGGATTCAGATATATGCCCAAGTTCAGAGTACACAGTTACTTACAACAGCTAACTGTCTAATAGGCATTAAGGCATACCCAAGAAATTGGTGTTAGTGACAGTGGTAAACACAAGCCCTTGAGCACATGTTCCTCAGATGAAGAGTAAGTCAAGAGAATCAATGATAGTGAGAAGCAGAATGATTGACAAAGAGTAGGAGATATTGTGAATGTGAAAAAAAGAAACATCATGTACAAGGAATTGTCAAGTACCTGATCCCAGAAGTCTGTCTGATTGTGGGTGTGGGTGTGGCTGTGGGTGTGTGTAGGAGGTGAAAGGCATTTAACAAGAATGACCCTGTATGGAGTGAGAAAAGGAAGCGTTATCAAAAAATTTGACTCACCCACAGTAATTCTGCCTATGTGAAAAAGAATGAATGATAGGGCAAGAACAGGCGCTTGTACTATGGTCCCACATTGAGCCCCTGAGATAGACAGTAGGACTGTGTATGAACTCCTATATCTTAATGTCTTCTCCCATGCAGTGATGAAAGTAGTTTAAAGCAATAATGAGGATGACCCAATCAAAATACACACACACACACACACACACGCGCGCACACACACACACACACACACACACACACACATGAATGTCAAATCACTGAGTTATCAGTAGACTCTTCAGTCAAAATGAGAATAGGGGATAGGAGATGAGAAGCTTGGGGATGAGGGGAGTTGCACCTGAAGCATTTGGTGAGATCATGTGTATGACCACCAATGACTGTGTATAGGTGAATCTGTGATACTTTTTGCACATAATAAAGTATATGTGGTTGAGTTTTTTAAATGCACAGTAAATGTTCATTTATTCAACAAAAAAATGTTGGGCGCCCATATGTTCTAGGAATTATGGGAGATATCAAGATGGATAAATTTAATTTAACACATAGAAATCAGTACTTTCATTTAAATTCTTCTTCAAAAAGTCCCTAGGAGTTACATATGTCTCAGTGAAAGAAGGATAAATATTAAAATAATCTCACCTCTAGCCAAGTAAACTGAATAACAAGGGAAACAAGTGATTTGCCCAACATTACATGATAAGTCAATGATAGAGACAGAAATAAATCCTGGTTGTTGTTATTGTTTTCATTTTTTTCATCATTCTCAGCCAAGTTCTAAAACCAATATGATTACATATACCAGGAAATGGTAATAGGGATTATTACATGTAGGGTCTTCAAATAGAAATTCAGGAAATTTTATAATCATAAAGCAACAGACAATAGTGGTCAAACTAACCCATCACTATTACTCACATGAGGGCTACCAAATTTACTTTGTGACAAAAAGTTAAGAAGATTAAGGCTGAATTTATCTCTTAACTATATTCTTCCCATCTCCATTTCTAAAGTTGAAGCATTTCAAGAAAATGGAATAAATGGACCCATTTGATTCAATCATTTAAACCTATGAAATTGATCCAAATTATCAATACTCACATTATTTTCTTCTTGGAACACCCCATATTCAGGAGAGATGTTTCAAAAGTATATTTTGCACACACATCCTTAGCCACTAATTGAAAATGCCCTTTGAAAGGACTGCATCACTGAAACACTTTAATTCATTTCTAGTAGCTGATTTGATGACTTTTGCAGCAAAAGCCCACTATTATCTACATTGTATTGCGTGGTAAATTTAGCAGAAAGAAGGGGATACAAAATATGAAAACAAGAAATGTGAAAATAATGAAACTTAAAGTAACACAAAAACTGGGACAAATGTAAAGCCACAAAGAATCATTAAATACTTCCCAGACCAACTCTTTTTCTCTCTCTCATCCTTTCACCATCAATTATTCCTAATGTTTCTCCTCTTTTCTGCTGTCCTTATGGGAGAAAAATTAGTTTGTATTGTTTGTTTATTATCTCTCTCCATCTTAACCATCTTCTGCCATCTCCAGACCCCAAACTAATTCACATGGAAGTTTTCTAGGTGATGAAAATTCTAATCATCCTATCAGAGATGCTATTAGTCATTTTAGAAATTAAATGGTTTATCCTTACCCTGGTCTTAAAAGGGGGAGGGGAGAAGGGAGCTTCCATTGTGTTTGGCTATGGTTCAGGTAACCTGCTTATCTTAAACATGCTTGTTTTTTAGGCCCACAACATATTCCATTAGAAGTTATATTAGTCTCTTTAGCATGGATCAATGCAAATGAAGAGTGCCCTCAGCCCAGCTCATTTGTCCCTGTCAATTGTGGGAATAGCCACCCAAATACACTTAGCATAAAATGATGTTGGGAGAGCCTGATCCTATCAGCTTTGCTTAAAGGAATAAGAATTATTAGGTCTTTAAGGGACAATTTAAAATTGTGATAACTTTAAAAGATGTAGGCAGTCTGCCTACAGCAATTCTTAAAAATCATCATCCTTATATAATGTAATCTCCACAAGTATTTCCTTCTCTTTTTTTTTTTTTTTAGTCTTTGAAATGCTAGAAATTAGCACAAAACAGCACATAGTACAATAGGTAAGTAATAAATCGAATTGAATTAGCTGACACACTATAGGCCGTAATGAAGCATCTAGAATTCCTAAGAAATCTTTTTAATGAGGCTTTCTTTTCCTTCCTTCCTTCCATCCATCAATTAGGATTTGTGATTTTATCAGGAATTTTATGTAGAGAATTTACATAAGGAATTCCAGGTAAGGAACCTCCCTCTACCAATGCAAATCAGTAACTGCCTTGCAGTTTAGAGTCTCGCAGATTTGCCTGGGGACACTGAGAGAATTAAACCTCTTGTCCAGGTTTCCATAATCAGTATGTGTCAGAATAGGGACTCAAACCCACATTTTTCTCACCCCAAGGCTGGTCTTTTATCCTCTTTGTCATGCTGCCTTTTCTCCATTCCTTAATAACATCACCTAGTTACAAATGATCCCCTTAAAGAAATTCTGTGTTGGACACAGTATGACACGGTGGAAATTGCACTGAACTCAGGTCTTCAAATCCCAGCTCTGCTGCTTACTAGTTGATCTGTGACAGTTGGTCTGAGCACCTACTATGTGATAGGCACTGTGCTAATTGCTAAAGATATGAACCAAGAAAAACAAAAAATTGACCCTGTTCTCAAGGAGCTCCAGTTCCCTTTTAGGGAAGACAATATGCAAATGATTATGTGTAAACAAAATATACATATAAGATAAATTGGACATAATCAATAGAGGGAAGACGCTAGGGCACATAAAGGGGCATCAGAAAAGGCTTCCTATAGAAGGTGCGATTTTACCTGAGACTTGAAGAAAGCCAGGAAAACCAGGAGGCAGCATTCCAGGCATAGGAGACAGCCAGTGAAAAGGCCTAGAGTCAGGAGAAGGAATACATTATTTGAGGAAATGCAAAGAAGCCAGTATCACTGGACCACAAGGTGCATGGAGGTTGAGGGGGTATAAGACATATAAGAATTCTGGTAAAGTAGGAGGAGGGGCAGTGTTATGAAGTGCTAAACAGAGGACTTTATATTCGATCTTGGAGGTCATAGAGAGCCGCTAGACTAAATGGACAAAAACTGGGACAGATGTAAAGCCACAAAGAATTATTAAATACTTCCCAGGCCATCTCTTTTTATCTTTCTCATCCTTTCACCATCGATTATTCCTAATGTTTGCTAGAGCGTGACATGGTCAGACCTGCATTTTAGGAAGATCACTTTGATAGCAGAGTGGAAACTTATGGTGGGCAGACCAACCAGCAGGCTACTGGCACCTGGGCAGATCACTACAGACTCAATTGTAAAATTAAAATACTGGATTAGGTTGCCTTTAGAGTCCCTTCTAGCTCCAGATCAATGATCTTTTTAATATATTCCCTCAAATAGATAACCAGTGTGTATTTCAATTTGACAAATATTTATTAAATCCTTATCGTGTTATACAAGACAGTATGATAGGTGCTCAGGATACAAGGATGAAAAACAATACATTCTTTGCTTTCTGGAAGTTTATGATTTGAGGGAGAAATGGGAGGAATTAGGTACGTATTCAAATAAATCTGAAATGAGATAGAATATATGTGAAGAAGAGGTCCAGGCAGAATGCTTGAATAAAATTTGAGAAGGGAGACATCATTTTCATTTTGCATCTACACGAAAGTCTTCATGGAAGAGGTGGCAGCTGATGTGGGCTTTAAAGGGAGAGAAGTATTGAAATAAAAGAGAAGAGAAATGGGTAATTCTAAGAACAGAGGATAGCTTGTATGAATGCATGAAATGAGAATGCAGGACAAGATCAGGGAACAGCTACTTCCCTCATGGCAGGGACACAAAAAATAGGAAAATTAAAGAATACGAAAGAAGGCTGAAGAGATATGTCAGAGTCAGATTTTGGAGTGCCTTAACTACCACGGGAAAATGAAGTTAATTTTATATCATCTGGCCAATTCTCAGCTTCATTTGATTTCAAGTCTAAGATGGGAAAATAAGTGATAAAAATTAGCAGGTCTTACCCACTGCCTAAACCTCAAATGGAACAGTAAGTATTTATTCTATCGAATTATGTTAGATAATAAGATCATTGATTTAAAGCTAGGAGGAAACTCAGAGGTCACTGAGTCCAAACTCTTAATTTTATAGATGAGGTTGATAGAAGTTAAATGACTTCTCCAGGGTCACCTAACTAGTAAGTGTCTGAGGAAGGATTCAAACCCAGACCTTCTGACTCAAAGTCTAGAGTGATACATATTGGTAATTAAGGTGGGACTTTTTAAACTGTTTTCTCTTTTGGAGCACTAAGGTAATCGAGTGCCTTCGATGAGTCTGGCCTTTGCTTCTTTGATTGAATCAAGAACCTTTGACCTGCTTAAGAAACAAGAAAGCCTAGTTCACAAAGGTTTGAGTCATATGGTTGTGATGCCCTTTGACCCTGAACAGGGTATATAAACTCAAAGGTTAGCATTTCATTTGGGGCTCTCACTCACTGGAAGAGCGTCATGTCATTTGACCAGACAAGACTCTGGGTAGCCCCTGGAGCCCCCGCCCCCAGTTTTGAAAACCCACGCGTTGGTGCCTCTCTCTCTGGTAACTACATAATTCTTTGGTCAGACTGCTAGAGGCCTATCTGTTGATAACTATGTGTATTTGCTCTGTTTATATTGTCTCCGTTGTAATTTCTGTTTGTATTTGCTCTGAAGTTCAGGGTACTGGCTTTTCCCCCTGAACTAAGCGAATAATATATGTATATTTGATTAAAGTGAGATCATTAACCCCTTAAAGTTGCTTTTCTTAGAAAAGCAGATCAAAGAATCTGTGCTAGCAGCCCTCCTGTGTGCTGGTGTTGTTGGTCTTACACAGCCACAGTAGTAGCAAGCAGCATTGTTGTTATACCATATATACTGTAAGATATTACCTCTAACAAAGAATCTCAGAATATTTTAAGAGGACCATTTATAGTTGTGTAATATTATAGTATCGATGAAGAATAGAGTCAGCATAGTCTACATTTACCCTTGATGCCCTGCTCTGAAGTTCTATCATAGCATGGAAATGATCCTCAGTACCTTAAAGCTATGCCAGCAGAACACGATGTCTGGCAAGTTCTATGAAACTGAAAAGACCCCAAGGGTCCATTTAGAAATGAAATGTATACCTAGATGGCTAGTGGTTATAGTACTAACCTTGGAATCAGGAGGACCTGAGTTCAAATATTGCTTCCAACTCTTACTAGCTAAGTGACCCTGGCAAGTCAGATTTTCTCAGTATCAGTTTTCCCATCCATAAAATAAGGATAATGTTAGCACCTACCTCACAGAGTTATTGTGAAATGCAAGTAAAAGTGTATGAAAGGAGTTTTATAAACCATTAAAGTGCTACAGGACTACTAATTGTTGTTATCCAATGTTTGGCACAAAGTAAGTAGTCAACAAGATCTCACTGACTGATTCTTCTCCATATACCAGCTCAGCTAAGTTTAGACAGTTGGCCCTATGCTGATTACTTCCAGTCACAACAAGTTATGAAACTATCCCCCGACAATCCTTTCAGATTATTTGAACCCCAATAAGATCCAAAGCCTGAACTAATCAACCAAACTGCTTTGCTTTACTCTATAATTTCCCTTTCCTGTGTCAGTAACTTCAAAGAACAGATAAGGTTGGCAAGGACTATTTTTCCTGTTGGTGACAGGATGTCTTCATCCAGAAGAGTGGGATATATCTTATATTCTAGGGACTTTCATATACAGGAGAGGCACGAACATCTCAGGATCATAATCTCTAACTGACACTACCTCGTCAATTGTCTTGTCTTAATGTATTTATGACTCATTCAACTAAGGAACTTCCTTTCTTGTGATATGGAGACCATAAACTGGAGTTGAGATTGTTCTAAAGTGTACTTAAACCTTGTCATTCTTTTGATTCATGAGCATGTATCTGCTAGCTTTCAGGGAATAAACGATATGAATTTATATATCACCTAGCCTGTTTGCCTCCTTTAGCCAAATTTTCAGATCAACACCCCTAAGAGGGCTTTTATGATTTGTCTTAGTTGAGGGAATAACAAACATACTGACAGATCAAGGATTTTTTGACGTTGTGAGGGATGAATGAGACACTACATTTGCACGAGGGAACAACCAAAAGGCATTTAATAAGTGCCTACAACAGGGCAGCTAGGTGGCACACTTGGCTTGGAATCAGGAAGACTCATGTTCATGAGTTCAAATCTTGCCTCAGATACTTACTAACTGTGGACCCTGTTTGCCTCAGTTTCCTCATCTGTAAAATGAGAAGGAAATTCAAAACCACTGTAGTAGCTTTTCCAAGAAAATGGGGTCACAGAGAGTCAGCCACCTGAGCAATAATAACAGCTAAGTGCCAAACAAGCACTGGCAATACAAAGACAGATGTGAAATAGCCCCTGCCTTCAATGAGTTATATTCCAGTGGAAAACATAGTATATGCATATAACTAGGTATTAACTAGGTATACACATAGCCATGAACACAAATAAACAAAATGAACACAAACTAGTTTGTAAAGAAAGAATCCTAGTAGCTTGAGTTAAGACTGGGGAGAGAAATCAGAAAAGGATTGATGTAGTAGGTGCCACTTGAGCAGACAATCAGGATTTTAAAACAGGTTTTCAGACCTCAAATCAGATAGTCAGTCAACAAGCCTTTATTAAGCATTTTCTAATATAATTGTGCCAAGTTCTCTGGATACAAATAAAAGCAAAAAGATAGTCTCTTTCTTCAAGAAGCTTATATTATAATAGGGGAAGACAATCTATAAAAAGAACCTGAAAAGTGGAGGGAGGAAAGTATGAGCTTAGGAGCCATGATGGAGGAGTCTAGATGGCAGCATGGCAAGAAATGAAGAGATGGATGTCCTGGGCCCCCTTCTTGAATGTAGTGTTCTTCAGATTACACCATACAGCTTTCATTCAGTGGTTCTGATATGTCCCTAAGCTTCAGTTGATTACAGACAGTTTATTATTTAAAATAATTTTACAATGATACTATGATAGCTAACCCTTGATAACCAACCATGTAGGGACTATATGCCTTGTGAATCATCCATGGTACATTTCAAATCACCCACTCAGAATAATTCTTAAGACAGTATGAGGCAATATACAGACAAAAACCCTGCCCTTAAGGAGCTTACATTCCACCGGGAAAGATAATGTGAATGTAAATAGGTTTACACAAAATCCATGTGAAGTAGATACAAGGTAATTTTAAGAGAAGAAGGCACTGCAGCTGAGTAGACCAGAAAAAGTCTCTTGAAGATAAAGATTAATTAAAGTCTTAAAGAAAACCAAAGATTCTAAAAGACAGAGCCTAGGAAGAAGAGCATTTTAGACATGGCAGATAGCCAGAGCAAAAGCATGGAGATGGGAAATGAAGCATCATGTGTACAGAAAAATAAATAGGCCAGTTTGACTGAACCATAAAGTGTGACAGGGGAATAATGTGTGGAAAAGAAAAAAACTGGAAAGGTAGGAAGGGGCCAAGATGTGAATAGATTTAAATGCCAAACAGAGGAGTTTATGTTTAATCTTGGAGGTTAAGAAGTCACTGGAATTTATTGAGCAAGCTATGTGACATGGTCAGACCAGCCCTTTTATATTGTTGACTATGAGAAAAAGGTGAACTTAAATGGGGAGAAATCTGATGTAGGGAGACCAAATAGAAGACAGTCACAATTGTCTGGGCAAGAGATGATGAAGGTAAAAGGGTGTTTGCACGAATGAAGAGTAGGAGGCGTATGAGAGGGATATTGTGGAGATAAAAATGACAAAAATTAATATTACAATGCTACCAGAGATTCCTCCCTCCAATATCTCTTGCCTAATTGTTGGTATTGGAAATTCTACTATTTGAGCTTTATTCCTTTGGTTTAGGACACAGTCTGCAGTTAATTGAAAATGCTTCCTGGAAGTAGTACCTCTTTTAAGGCTTTAGCATGCCTTACATCTCATCATAAATAACATTCTGATCACTGGAAGAAAGGAGGAAGAAAGAGAATATAGGACTAAATGAAGAGAAATCTAAGCAAACCTGAAAAATAAATAAATGTATGTGTGTATGTACGTAGATAGCTCCCTCCATCAAAGATCCTACAATCTATTTAGATAAGATTATACAGTGACATATCTAAAGATATGAATTATAGCATGATAAGCACATAAAAGAGGTACAAAGAAAGTGCTGAGAAAAACTTGAAAAGAGAAAGGTCTACAGGTTAGGAAGGAGGATCCATGCATCAGAGAAGACCTCATGATGAAGATTATAAGTAAACCAGGTTTTGGAGAATGGAAATTATTTTAATAAGTAAAGAGAGAAAGGATAAAAAGGATGTGGAGGAATGTTATGAGTAAAGCCTTGCACTTGGGAAAGAGTAGGACAAATACAGAGAATGGCAATCAGTTAAGTGTCACTATCAAATAACTTACATGAGAGGGAGTAGTGAGACATAAGATTGGAAAGGTAGGTTGGAACCAGATGAAAGATGGCCTTGCATGTCAAGAAATATAATTTGCACCTTATTTTGATAAGAAATTAGGACTCCCTCAAAATTTTTGAGAAGAGGAACAACATCATGAGCATGTCCACTCAAAAGATTACTCTGGCAGCACCCTGAGGGATAGATTGGTACAGAAAGACTAGAGCCAAAGACCCCTGGCAAGAGGCTATTGCAATAGTCTAACATCAAGAAAAAACTATCTCTCACTCCTCATTTCCCACTTATCTTTTCCTGCCATCCACTCCCCCATTTGATCCACTTTCACAAGAAAAATGTTGATTTTATGTCCCATAAAACTTTACCTCCAAAAGTCTCACATCACATTATAGATGGTAAAAAGAATCACATGTCATATCCTGAAATATAGCTTCTAACAAGCTGGTATGCTACAGTCACTTGGTGTCAGGAATACTGCATTAGACTGGGAGGGAAAGAAATTTCAGGTACATTTTCTTCAGTTTTTGAAGGATGTTTAAGTTTAGTTTTTCAGGATTACACGGCACTCAATCAGCCCCTCCTCTGAAGTTTATGAAATATTTACTTCCTTCATGGTTTTTGCTTCATTCATGCTTCTTGTGTCATTCATTCTTCAAAAGGAGGAAAATCGGTGATGAAGGCATAAGAAGTAATAAAGAGAGCTGTAATGAGTTGAGTACTTTACCATTTACAAAGTGATGTGCACACCTACATTAGCATGTCTTTTGTCCTTTGGTTTTCATTTTTGTTCAGCCATTTTTAGTTTTGTCTGACTCTTTCTGACCCAATTGTGGGTTGTTTTTTTTGGCAAAGATTCTAGAGCAGTTTGATATTTCTTTCTCCAGCTCTTTTTACAGATAAGAAAACTGAAGCAAACAGGGTTAAGTGATTTTCCCAGGGTCACACAGCTAGGATGTGTCTGAGGCCTGAGTTGAACTCAGTAAGACTCATCTTCCTGAATCCAGGCCCATCACTCTATCTGCTGTACCACCTAGCTGCCCTCGGATCTTCATTAATACGTACCATATCTTTTGAACCTTGCAACAACTCTATGAGAATAGTTATAATAGCCTACTCATTTTACAGATGAAGAAATAAGGATCCAGGAAGTTTGTTAACTTACCCCCAGGTTATGCAAATAGTAAGTTGGAAAGTACATATCCAAACCCAGGTTGTCTACTTCTAAATCCAATACACTTTCCATTATCCCACAGAGGTTTCTAAATAGGACCCTGCTGATGGAATGTGTCCAGGATTCTTAAATTAGCAAGGCTGGAATTTTAAAATTAACACAAGACTTTTAAGAACTGAGAATGGGATTTATGTCTTGGTAGAAACGTTCCAAGTGACATCCCTAAGCAGGACCGTAGCTAACATTTTGGAGCAATGATAAAAATAGCATCTGAATCAGCAAAGCGTTTGCACCACAGGAAGCAGAAACTGTGTTTAGGACAAGCCGCACTAAGCATGTCGTCAAATATAAGCTCTGTTGTGTAGATGAAAGCCTACAAGTGTTTTGAACTCTTTGGGGCATCATTGTGCCCTACTCTAGTTATAGCACTGTCTCTAGCAGAACATGAATCTCTAGAACCAGCATACGATATGTGCGATGAAGTAAAAGGATAAATAATTTCTGAATTGCTTTGACCACATCTTGAAGGACTTACACAGAAGTGCTGATCCAATATAGCCTGGCTTAGAGCATCCTTACATAAGAGAGTCTTCAATCAGTCATTTGTTCAGTCGCGACCCCACCTGGGATTTTCTTGTCAAAAATGCTGGAGTGGTTTGCTATTTCCTTCTCCAGCTCATTTTACAAATAAGGAAACTGAGGTAATCAAGGTTAAGTGACTTGGCAGGATGTTGAGGCCAGTTTTGAACTCAGAAAGACTTGTCTTCCTGATTCTAGGCCTTGTACTCTATCAACTGTGGCACCTAGCTGCCTCTATAAGATAATCTACTTATCAGCTAATAAGGATATAAATTTACTACTCCCCCCCCCACCAATAAAAGAGCCTAGTCAATCAAAAAAACAAGAGCAACAATCTCCAGAAACAAGATAGGATCATTTATAAAAAATATAAATGTACAGTAATAAATT
>JAQQSZ010016056.1:0-11125 GCA_028646595.1 Phalanger gymnotis | reverse complement strand
AGGATTACACTTGTAAAAGTACCTATGAGGTGGCAGGAAACGAGATTCTCGCTGTCTGGTAGTCATTTATGATTTTGAATGGAGTCATTCCTTACAGAGATAGAATGTTATGCAAATTAGCTGGAACAATACAAAACATTAAATCACACATAAACATACAAATTTTAATATCCTTAAAACACCTATTATATACATGTTTTCATTTTTCTTCAATGACTTCTTTGCACGATTTGGCACTGAGTTCACAAGATTTTGATGTATTTTAAAATAATCATGAAACTACACATCAGATTGGACATTAAGTATATCTCTGATGAATAGTCTACTTGTCTAAGTATAAACTTTATTACAGACCACAGTATTTATTTTTTCTCATTATATATTTTAAAATATTTTTCTTCCTTCCTTCCTTTTTCCATCCTTTCCTTTATTCCTTCCTTCCTTGCTTCCTCTTTATTTTCTTCCTCCCTCCCTTTTGGCCTTGTTTTTCTTCCTTTTCTCCCTCCCTCCCTTCCTTTTTTCCCCTTTCTTCCTTCCCTCCCTTCTTTCTTAACAGGTATAAAATTTCCAGACTTTGAAGAGGAATGAGAATAAGGCTTTATGTAATACCTATCACTAAACATTTTTTGCTATAATTGCCACAAAATGCTAAAGATCTCTTTTGATCCTAACAACAACCCTGGGAGATAGGTGCTATTATTATCTCCATTTTACAGTTGAGGTAATGAAGGCAAACAGAAATTAAGCCACTTTACGAGTATCACACAGCTAGTAAGTGTATGGGTTTGCATTAGTACTTATCTTCCTAACTTCAGGCCCAGTGCTCTATCTACTGTGTGACCTTGTGCAAATTGTGTATTCTTTTGGACTTCAGTTTACCTGTCTATCCATATGTCCAACCATCCATCTATCTATCCTTCTATTTATCTATCCATCTATCTATCTATCCATCTAAAATGAAAGGTAACCATTTTATTTAGAAAGTATAAATCAAGTCTTCTAAACTTTTTTTTTGTCATGGATCCCTTTGCCATTCTGGTAGAGCTGATGCAACTCTATTCAGAATAATATTTTGATAAATGCATGAAAATCAATATATAGCATTACAAAGGAAACCAATTAGAATTATATGTATAAATTCAGGTATAAAAGCCTTGGAAAGGGCTTACTAAATGAGCTGACCTCTTCTATATTCCTACTGATGGTGAATGTAACAGAAAAAGAGATGGAAAGTTTTAGCACTAATACAATTCTTTTTTCTTTTTTAGTGCTAAGGTGCTCTTTTTTTTCTATTAATTAACTCTTTTTTGGTTTTCAGCATTCACTTTCACAAGATTTTGAGTTACAAATTTTCTCCACACCTCTCTTCTCCCCCCACCCAAAGAAGGCATGCATTCTGATTACCCCTTCCCCCAATCTGCCCTCCTTTCTATCATACCCTGCCCTCTTTTATCTCTTTCTCCTCTATTTTCTTGTAGGACAAGATAGATTTCTATACCCATTGCTTTTATGTCTTATTTCCCAGTTGCATGTAAAATTTTTTAACATTCATTTTCAAAACTTTGGGTTCCAAATTCTCTCTCTTCCTTTGTCCCCACCCACCCTCATTGAGAAGGCAAGCAATTCAATATAGATTATGCATGTGTAGTCATGCAAAACACTTTCATAACAATCATGTTGTGAAAGGCTACCTATATTTTCCTCCATCCTATCCCACCCCCTTCATTTATTCTGTTCTCTCCTTTGACCTCCTCAAAAGTGTTTGCTTCTGATTATTCCCTCCTCCCATTTGCCATCCATTTTATCATCCCCGCTTATTCCCTTCTCCCCTACTTTCCTGTAGGGTAAGATAGATTTTCATACCCAATTGAGTGTGTATGTTATTCCCTTCTAAGCCAAATCTAATGAGAGTAAGGTTCACTCATTCCCTCTCTCCTCCCCTCCTTCCTCTCCTTTGTAAAAGCTTTTTCTTGCCTCTTTTATGTGAGATAATTTACCCTATTCTATCTCTCTGTCTACTTCCTCTCCCAACCCTTAATTTTATTTTTTAGTTATCATCCCTTCATATTCAACTGATCTTGTGCCCTCTGACTATCTGTCTCCATCTATCTATCTATCTATCTATCTATCTATCTATCTATCTATCTATCTATCTATCTATCTATCCATCTAAATATACACACACAAACATATGCATATATATGTATATACACATACACATACACACATCTAGATACATAAACACACATATATACATATATATACACATACACACATATACATATAAACATACAAACTTCTTTTTCATCAGCAATTCTTCTTGCCTCATGCTGAACCATCTTTGTGGACACAGGAATTCCGATTGCTTTTTGCTCTTCAATCCATATCTTCAATTCCCTCTAAATCAGGCCATTTTGCTGACTTGCCTCTCATGGCCTTCTTCTGCCATGGTGTTTTCAGTAGGGTTTCTTCTTCCTCTAGCCAGTCTCAGATTGTTTTCTCAGTTGGAGGAGGACCAAACATGTTCAGCAGCATGATTTGCATTCACTTTTGCAAACTGGATTACTTTTAACTTGAATTCAGCACTGCATGACAATCTTTTCTGAGCCATTTCTGGGCATAACACGGCAAAGTTTACCCTGATATACTGGTAACAAATGTCAATCAATGAGCACAAAGACAACAAGTGTGAAAAGTGGGAAATGCAAGTAAAAAAATCTACAAAAATGAGCACAAAAACAAGTGCAAAAAACCAGGAAATACAAGTAAAAAAAATCTACAACCACTGCATAAGATGCACCCAGTTTTTAGACCCCTAATTTTTTGGGAAAAGGGTGTGTCTTATACATGGGGGAATATGGTGTATGTATGTGTGTAAACATATACATACATACCTATAGATATATATGCATACATGTACATATGTAGTATGTATGTGTATGTATAAATACATTTAAAGAAATATATAAATAAGTTTTATATATAAACATTAGAATAGAGCAAAGGCAGCTAACAACTTCATGAGAAATCAAGAAATTATGAAACAAGACCAAAAGAATGAAAGAAACAATAGAAGACAATGTGAAGTAACTTATTGAAAAACAATTGACTTGGAAAATAGATCCAGGAGAGATAACTTAAAAAAAATTGGGCTACCTGAAAACCATCATCAAAATAAGAGCCTAGACATCATCTTTCAAGAAATTATCAAGCAAAACTGTCTCAATATTCTAGAAACAGTTGGTAAAATGGAAATTCAAAGAATCCACTGATCACATCCTGAAAGAGATTCAAAAATTAAAACTCCCAGGAATATTATTGTCAAATTCATGAATTCCCAGGTCAAGGAGAAAATATTGCATGCAGCCAGAAAGAAACAATTCAAGTATCTTGGACTCACAGCTAAGAAAACACAAGATTTAGTAGCTTTTACATTAAAAAATTGGAGATATTAGAATATGGTATTCCAAAGGGCAATGGAGCTAGAATTAAAACCAAGAATCACCTACACAGCAACACTGAGTATAATCTTGCAGGGGAAAAAATAGACATTCAATGAGATAGAGGATTTTCAAGCATTATTGATGAAAGGACCAGACCTGAATAGAAAATTTGACTTTCAAATACAAGACTCAAGAGAAGCATATAAAGGTAAATAGGAAAGGGTAATCATAAGGGCACAATAAGGTGAAACTGTTTATATTCCTATATGGGAAGATATTTGTAACACGTAAGATGTTTCTCATTATTAGGATGCTTAGAAGGAGTTATAAAGACAGAGGGCACAGGTGTCACTTCAGTATGAAAGGATGATGTCTAAAAATAAAATTGAGGGGTGAGAGAGGATTGTCCTGGGAAAATACAGAGGGAGAAGAAGAATGGTGGAAATTATCTTGCATAAGAGAGGAAAGGAATACTTTTACAATGTAGGAGAAGTGCGGGGAGGGGAAGGAGAGTCAGGCACCTTACTCTCATAAGAACTGACTCAGAGAGTGAATAACATACACACTTAATTCGGTATAGAAATCTTTCTTACCCTGCAGGAAAGTAGGAGGGAAAAGGGATAAGAGCAGGTGTGGGTGATAGAAGGGAGGGCGGGTTTGGGGAAGAAGTAATCAGAAGCAAAACACTTTTGAGGAGCATGGTGAAAGGAGAGAGAGAATAGAATAAATGGGGGCAGAGGGAATAGGATGGGGAGGAATACAGTTAGAAATAGTAACTATTAAAAAAATTAAAGCTAGTTTCTTTCATGAAGGCCTCATTTCTCAAATACAGAGAGAACTGAGTCAAATTTTTAAAATAAGAGGCATTCCCCAATTGATAAATGATCAAAATACATAATCAGCTTTAAGATGAAGTAATCAAAGCTATCTACAGCCATATGAAACAAAATATTCTAACTCTTTACTGATTGGAGAATACAATTAAAACAACTCTATGTTACTAACTAATACCTGTTAGATCTTCTAATAGGACAGAAAAGGCAAAAGACAAACATGTTGGAGGAGATGTGGGGAAAATGAAACATTAATTCATTGTTGCTAGTGTTGTGAACTGATTCAACCACTCTAAAGAGCAATTTGGAATTATGCCCAAATGGGCTATAACACCAGGCATACCCTTTGAATCAGCAATACCACTACTAGGTCTGTATCCCAAAAGAGATAAAAAACAAAATGAAAAAAGGATGTATGTGTACAAAAATATTTGCAGCAGCTCTTTTCTGGGAGTAAAGAATTAGAGACTGAAGGGATGCCCATCAATTCGGGAAATGGATGAACAAATTGTAGTATATGATTATGATGGCATACTATTATATTATTAGAAATGATGAACAGGATGGTCTCGGAAAAACCTGGAAAGACTTGCATAGGCTCATACAAAGTGAAATATACTGTGTACAAAGTAGTAGCTATATTGTAAGGTGATCAGCTGAGAATCACTTGGCTGTGAATGGCTTCTCAGCCACACAATGATCCAAGACAACTCTGAATGATTTATGATGAAAAATGCTATCCACATACAAAAAAAGGACTAATGGTGTCTGAATGATTGAAGCGTGCTTTAAAAAAGTAAATTTGTCTTCCTAGTACTTTGCACAACGTACAATATGTAATAAGTGCTTAGCAAATACTGTTATTATTCTTTAATTTCTCTCTAATTATTCCCTAGACTGGATGCCCACTATCCTCATTTTTTTTTATTTTGATGTTAAACCTAGATTTGTGTTTGAAAATTAAATCCAATATTCCAAGTTCTGCCCCCTAGGAATCATACACTGTTATCAATTTTACAGATGGGGAAACTAAGATCAACAAAGGTAAAGATTATTTCTTTAGGTCACACAAAGAGCCAAGTCTTCTAATTTTATATGATTTTCATTGATTTATTTTATGTCTTTTTTGTAATTCTTTTTTAATATATATTTTATTTCTTTTTATTTTTCAATATTCACTTATATAAGATTTTGAGGTTTAAATTTTCACCCCTTCATTCCCCTACCCCCTCCCCAAGATGGCAGGCAATGTGATATAGCCTATACATGTACAATCATATTAGTCATGAAGTAAAGAAGAATTAGAAGCAAAGGGAAAATCCCCAAGAAAGAAGAAACAAAAGAAGAAATGAGAGAGAGAGACAGAGAGAGAAAGAGAGAGGGAGAAAGAGGGAGAGAGAGAAAAAGAGAGAGAGAGAGAAGAAAAAAAGAAAGAAAGAAAGAAAGAAAGAAAGAAAGAAAGAAAGAAAGAAAGAAAGGAAGGAAGGAAGGAAGGAAGGAAGGAAGGAAGGAAGGAAGGAAGGAAGAAAGGAAAGAAGGAAGGAAGGAAGGAAGGAAGGAAAGAAGGAAGGAAAGAAGGAAGGAAGGAAGGAAGAAAGAAAGAAAGAAAGAGAGAAAAAGAAAGAAAGAAAGAAAGAAAGAAAGAAAGAAAGAAAGAAAGAAAGAAAGAAAGAAAGAAAAAGAAAAAGAAAAAAATAGAATGCTCTGATCTGCATTCAGACTCCCTAATTCTGTCTCTGGAATTAGATAGTATTTTCATCATGAGACTTTTGGAATTGTCTTAGATCCTTGTATTGCTGAGAAGAATAAAGACAATCAAAATTTGCATCACACAATGTTACTATTATTGTGTTCAATGTGTCCCTGGTCCTGCTCACTTCACTCAGCATCAGTTCATGTAAGTATTTCCAGGTTTTTCTCAAGTCTGCCTACTCATCATTTCTTTTGGGACAATGGTGTTCCATTATATTAATATACCACAGCTTGTTCAGACATTTCTCAATTGATGGGTATCCCCTCAATTTCCAATCCTTGGCTACCACAAAAGGAGCTGTTTTTAAATATTTTTTGTATATGTGGGTCTTTACCCTTTTATGATTGTTTTGTGATACAGCCCTAGAAGTGTTATTGCCAAGTCAAAGGGTATGCCCAATTTGATAGCCTTCTGGCCATAATTCTCATAATTCTGGCCAAAATTGTTTTTCAGAATGGTTGGATCAGTTCACAACTCCGAGAACAATGCATTAATGTTACAATTTTCCCACATCATCTCCAACATTTATCATCTTCCTGTTTTGTCATGTTAGCCAATCTGATAGGTGTGATGTGGTACCTCAGAGTTGTTTGGATTAGCATTTGGCTAATCAATAGTGATTTAGAACTTTTTTCCTGTGATTATAGATAGCTTTAGTTTCTTCCTCTGAAGACTGCCTATTCATATCCTTTGACCATTTCCCAATTAGGGAATGACTTATATTCTGATAAACTTGACTCACTCAGTATGTATTTTAGAAATGAGACCTTTATGAGAGACACTGGCTATTAATACTATTTCCCAGCTCTGTTCTTCCTTTCTAATCTTGCTTACAGTGACTTTGTTCATGTAAAACCTTTTTAATTTAATATAATCACAATTAGCCATTTTGCATTTCATGTTTTCTATCTCTTTTTTGGTCATAAATTCTGCCATTCCCCTTAGATCTGACAGGTAAACTATTCCTTTCTCCCCTAATTTGCTTAAACTATCACCCTTTATATCTGAATCATGTAATTATTTTCACTTTACCTTGGTATATGGTGTAAGATTCTGGTCTATGTCTAGTTTCTGCAGTACTCTATTCCAATTTCTCCAGCAATTTTTGTAAAATAGTGAGTTCTTATCCCAGAAGCTAGAGTCTTTGGGTTTATCAAACAGATTACTATAGTCATTGACTATTATGTCTTGTGTACCTAACCTATTTCACCAATCCACCACTCTACTTCTTAACCAATAGTAAAGTAGTTGTGATGATTGCCACTTTATAATGTAGTTTAAGATCTAGTAAGGTTAGGGCACCTTTCCTAGAATTTCATTTCATTAATTCCCTTGATATTCTGGACCTTTTATTCTTCCAGATGAATTGTGTTATTTTTTCTAGCTCTATAAAATAATTTTTTTGATTGGTGTGGCACTGAATAAGTACATTAATTCAAGTTGAATTGTCATTTTTATTATATTAGTTCAGCCTAGCTGTGAGAAACTGATGTTTTTCCAATTATTTATACCTGACTTTATTTGTGTGAAAAGTGTTTTGTAATTGTGTTTGCATAGTTCCTGGATTTGTCTTGGCAGGTGGACTCCCAAATATTTCATATTATCTACAGTTACTTTAAATGGAATTTCTCTTTCTATCTCTTGCAATTGGGCTTCGTTAATAATATATAGAAAGTCAAAGATTTATATAGGTTTATTTTATATCCTGCAACTTTGTTAAAGTTGTTCATTATTTTGAGTAATCTTATAGTTGAATACTAGGATTCTCTAAGTAGACCAAAATTTAAAAATTTAAATTTAAAAATTTAAAAAAGAGTTATAGCTTTGTTTCATCATTGCTTATTCTAATTCCTTCAATTTCTTTTTGTTCTCTTATTGCTAAAGCTAAAATTTCTAATACAGTATTGAATAACTGTGATTATAATGGATATCCTTCTTATATCCTCAATCTTACTGGAAATGCTTCTAGTTTATCACCAGTATATATAAGGCTTGCTGATGGTTAGATGCAACTTATCATTTTAAGGAATACTTCATTGATTCCTATGCTCTCTAGTGTTTTTAATAGGAATGGGTGTTGTATTTTGTCAAAAGCCTTTTTTTGCATCTATTGAGATAATCATATGATTTCTGTTAATCTTATTATTGATATGGTCAATTATGCTGATAGTTTTCCTAATATTGAACCAGCCCTGTATTCCTTGTATAACTCCAACCTGATCATATCATATTATCCTTGAGATAAGTTGCTATAATCTTTTGGCTAATATTTTATTTAAATTTTTTTTATCATTATTCATGGAGGAAATTGGTCTGTAGTTTTCTTTCTTTGTTTTGGCTCTTCCTGGTTTAGGTGTCAGCACCATATTTATGTCATAGAAAGAATTCGATAGGACTCCACTTATTTTTGCAAATAGTTTATATAGCATTAGAATTAATTGTTCTTCAGATGTTTGGTAGAATTCACTTGTAATTTCATCTAGCCCTGGAGATTTTTTTCTTTTGGAAGTCCATCAATGTCTTATTCATTTTTTTCCCCTGAAATGTGGTTATTTAAATACTTTATTTCCTAATTTCTTAATCTGGGCAATATATATCCTTGTAAATATTCATCCATTTCACTTAGATTGTCTGATTCATTGGCATACATTTGGGCAAATTAGCTCCAAATTATTGTTTTAATTTCCTCTTCATTGGTGGTAAATTCACCCTTTTCATTTTTGATAGTGGTAATTTGGTTTTCTTTTTGTCTTTTTTAAATTAAACTAACCACAAGTTTATCTATTTTATTGTTTTTTCATAAATCAGCTCAGTTTTATTCACTAGTTCAATAGTTTTATTAATTACTATTTTATTAATCTCTCCTTTGATTTTCAGAATTTCTAATTTCATATTTCATTGGGAATTTTTATTTTTGTCTTTTTCTATCTTTTTTTAATTGCATATTCAATTCATTGATCTCATTTTTTCCTCTATTTTATTCATGGAAACATTGAGAGATATAAAATTTCCCCCAAGAACTGCTGTCACTGCATCCCATAAATTTTGGTATATTGTATTATTATTGTAACTCTCTTAGATGAAGGTATTGATTGTTTCTATAATTTGTTGTTTGACTCCTTCATTCTTTAAAATTAGATTATTCAGTTTCCAATTAATTTTTAGTTCATCTTCCTATGGTCCTTTATTAAATGTAGTTTTTATTGCATTAGGATCTGAAAAGGATACATTTAATATTTCTGAGTTTTTGCATTGGATTGTGAGATTTTTATGTCATATTACAAGGCCAATTTTTGTGTAGGTATCATGTACCACTGGAAAAAAGGCATATTCCTTTGTATCCCCATTCAATTTTCTCCAGAGGTCTGCCATATCTAACTTTTCTAAAATTCTTTTCACCTCCTTAACTCCCTTCTTGTTTATTTTGTGGTTAGATTTATCTAATTCTGAGAGGGGGAGGTTGAGGTCCCCAACTAATATAGTTTTGCTGTCTCTTTCTCCCTGTAATTCCCTTAATTTGTCTAAGAATTTGAATTCTATACCATGTGGTGCATATATGTTTAGTGTTGATATTACTTCATTGTCCATGTTCCTTTTAGCAGGATGTAGTTTCTTTCCTTATCTCTTTTAATTCGATCTCTTTTTTAGTTTTTCTTTATCTGAGATCATGATTGCTACCCCTGTTTTTTGTTTGTCTGTTTGTTTTTACTTCACCTGAAGCATAACATATTCTGCTCCAGCATTTTACCTTTAGGCTATCTATACCTCTCTGCTTCAGATGTGTTTCTTATAAACAACATATCATAGGATTATAGTGTTTAATTAGCTATACTATATGCTTCCATTTTATGGGAGCATTCATCCCTTCCACATTCATAATTATGATTACCAACTGTGTTTTTCTCTCCATCATATTTTCGCCCTGTTAATGCTTTTCTCTCTCAATTCACCTTTTCCCTCCCCACTGGTGTTTTGCTTCTGAGCACCACTTCCCTCAATACGCCCTCCCTTCTATCAGCCCCTCTTCATTTTCTTTCCCCTTTCCCCTACTACTTTTTTCTCTCCCTTCTGCACTCTTTTCTATTCACTCTCTCCATTTTCTTTCCTTTTTTCCCTTCCTGCTTCCTATAGGGGAAGATAGATTTCTATACCCAATTGAATATTTATGTTATTCCCTCTTTGAGTTAAATCTTGTGGGAATAAGGTTCAAACAACTAATCTGATGGGAGTAAGGTTCAAACAATGCTCACCTCCCTCCCTTCTTGCCCTCTACTTTAATAGGCCTTTACACTATTTCATGTGGTATAATTTGCCCTTTCCTGCCTCTTCCTTTCCTCTTCTCCCAGTAAAATCTTTTTTTTTTAGCCTCTCAATTATTTTTTTTATACTCACATCAAAGTGAACTTATATACACACCCTCTGTCTTTGTATATCCCTTCTAAATATTGTAATAAAGATACAGTTCTCAGGGGGCGGAGCCAAGATGGCAGCTGGAAAGCAGGGACTCACGTGAGCTCCCCTCCAAGTCCCTCCAAAAACCTATAAAAATGGCTCTGAACCAATTCTAGAACTGCAGAACCCACAAAATAGCATAGGGAAGCACGGATCTAGCACAGGACAGCCTGGATGTTCCCTGGGTAAGGTGTATCCTGCATGGAGCTGGGAGCAGAGGGGAGCAGAGCATGGGCAGTGCCGACTGACAAGACCGGGAGCCAGGCAAAGCACGCCCTAGTGCCTGGAATCAGTGAGCTATGGCAGTTATCAGACTTCTCAACCCACAAACACCAAGGACAACAGAGTAGGTTAGTGGGAGAAGCTGCTGCAGACTGGGATAGAGTGTGCAGTTTGTCCACTGCCCTGGTGGCAGCGGAGGGGGGGCAGCTTTAGAACTACAGCTGCGGTTGCTTCTGGCCCCAGGCCCACCTGGTGGGAGGAATTAAGTGGCAGATCAGAGCAGGAGTGAAGAGCCTGCTGAAGATCAAAGTCCAGTCTGGGTTGGGGGTTCCCGGGGAGGGAGGAGTGCTGGTGTGGCAGAGGTGGCATGTCCACCCAAGCTTGGACCATAGAACTCTTTATACTACAAGCAGTCATACCCC